>CAJDSM010035624.1:0-12686 GCA_903981925.1 Ostrea lurida | reverse complement strand
GGCGTATAAATAGACGATGTTAACATCGTATTAAACGTAATCATAATTCCAAACTAACATATACAAAGTGAGTGTAGGGCAAACACGGACACCTCCGACAAATGCGAAGGCAGGATCAGGTGTCATGGAGGAGTAAGCATCCTCTGCTGACCGGTCCACACACGCTATGAAAAATTTAGTCGAAATAAAGTAAACGGGATTACCCGTCGTCAAAAATCTAGTAGGGAAATGACAGTCTAACAAAGGGTATGAAACAAATCAGTCAACATATGATTAGTGATACTTTGTAATCGCAAACAAGGTCATTATCTGTAGGCGACCGTAAAATTTGTGAAATGGTGACTTTAAACGAGATTCATTATTAGCCCTGCAATTATCAACTTTTTTGTTATAGTTGGCCTCGCTTTAGAAAAGTCCCTCATACGTTAGCATGCTCTTGCGTACGAATGAACTGGGAGATATACACACCCATGAAGCAGTTGATAGTGGTATATTACTACATAGGAAGGGAGAAGTTGACGATTGCAATAGTGTAATGAGATTTAACCACTAAGGTTCAATCCATCTTATCAAAGGTGAAAAAATAAATATGTTAAATACGCTTGTTCGGTCGTACTGGTAATTGGGGCCTGTTTTTATGCCACAGCTGACATCCCCTGCATTTTCGGGCCTTAGTTTGCCCCGCACAATATCGCTGACGTCAATGGATTTGCGTTATCGTCAATCAATTTCAAGCTAAAATTTTCAAGAAGGTAAGGACGTTGAATCTAGCATCTTTGAAATCTTATTTTTTCTATGTTAAATACCAGCGAGCTCTGTTAATTATTGTAGCATTCAATTTCTCTCACATCGAGTTATAGTTATGGTATGCATTCCATTTAAGCTCGATGGTTTGAATTCTTTTGAATTTTACGGATTTTGATTTCCATTAGGCCTACAAGGTCAGCCTGCCATGATGATTGTGATTTAATGTGTTTTATCGTCCCACCGAGAATATTTCACTCATATGGAGACGTCACCAATGTCGGTGAAGGGCTGCAAATTTAGGCCCATTGCTCGGCACTCAAGGGCCTTTGAGCAGGGAGGGATCTTTATCGTGCCAACACCTTGCTGTGAGACGGGCCTCGGTTTTTCCGGTCTCATCCGAATGACCGCCCCATTCAGTCGCCTTTTTACGGGACACACAAGGGGATGCTGAAGACTATTCTACCCGGAATCCCCAAGTTTAACTTGTAGGTTATTTTTACATATTATCACCCCCCCCCTCCCCCCATTACAAATGCATATTATTGTGTTTGTCAAGTTGCATCGACAATATTTATTGTATGTATATTATTTCGTAATGCTTTCAATCTATGTCCCCCAGCTATGATAACGAGCTAGGGCACAATTGATAGTAGCAAACAATATCAAAATTAAGATTTGCCATGGTGAGTACACTTACCGTTGGTCGCCTGCTTATTAATAACTACTCAAATTTAGTCCCGATGATGGGACCAAGTCTCTTGTTCTTTCAAGAAGAATTCACCTTGGCAAAAGCAACAATCGCTGCCAAGTCAAAGCAAGGCAATGTCACAGGCATTCGGTTGTGGCAGACGCCTTTTTAGTATTTTCATCTATACCCCAGGCAAGCCATTTCTTGTTTAAATACATGCATACATTCGGTGTAGGCGGCTAGTAAGGGTCAATGGTCTAATGACTTCAGTTTCAGAATAGTGCGCAATCCCGCTCGCTGTCATGATCTGCACTTCGAAACTTTGTCCTTTATCAGTATACAATTCCCCAACTGCACAACTATCCGCCAACAGGGAAAGTTTGGGCGATGCGCGTGGCTATGAACTAGTCTTTGGGGTCATAGGTTGTCCAGCCAAAAACCAGTGGCGCATTGTTACACTTTCTAGCCTAATGACCGGCAGCACTGACTTACCTCTAAGTTTTTGTTGATTTTGTCATGCATTTCATTCCAACTGTGGAGCACTCATTGTAATTTGCTTTAATCTGGCTACTCTGCATTTGTTTTAACTAGCTCTACTGGTGGCGCGACCGCGCTGCTGCCGCGGTCTCGTGGCGGTTTTGGGACTTACCAGAGACTCATTGAACTTTATTTGAGCAACTTGACAGCATTTTTATGTATGGTCCTAGTTGAGTGACGCGTTAAGGGTTCACCTCTGCATTTTTCGGGATGCCATATAAGGCTATATATTGATGCCTCGGCTCCCTCATTTAAGCGGCCGTGGCCATTCAGCCAATAAAATCAACAGTCTGCCACTTTATTTGTTTTTGCTTATGCATTGAGCGCTCCCTGTTGAGTTTTTCATCTTCTGATATTGAGATTTAACCACTAAAGGTTCAATCCCATTTATATCAAAGGTGAAAAATAAATATGTTTAATACGCTTGTTCGGTCGTACTGGTATTGGGCCTGTTTCTATGCACAGCTGACATCCCTGCATTTTCGGGCCATTAGTTTGCCCCGCACACATTCGCTGACGTCATGGATTTGCGTTATCGTCATCAATTCAAAGCTAAATTTTCACCCTCCCTCCCACCCTTTTTTACAAGCCATACGCGCACGATATTTGGGTCGAGTCATTCGATAGCTAAGCGATTACGTTGTTCTTTTAATATATTATTGATTCAATTAGTTTTTGTTTTTTGTTTGTTGCTCGTTTTTTCTGCCGTATTGCTGTTGATTTTTTCAGATTGGTCATGGTATTGAAAACACCTAGCGAGACAGCTCCCGTCACGGCCACCTCCTCATTCCAGGCTTCTTAGCAGTCATCAGTGATTCGTTTTTTGGCTTACCAGTAGGCTCATTGGAACCTTTATTTGAGCAACTTGACAGCATTTTTATGTATGGACTAGTGGTGAAACTTCTGTTCCCAGGGTTCACCTCTGCATTTTCGGGATGCCATATAAGGCTATATATTGATGCCTCGGCTCCCTCATTTAAGCGGCCGTGGCCCTATTCAGCCAAATAAATCAAGTCTGCCACTTTATTTGTTTTTGCTTATGCATTGAGCGCTCCCTGTTGAGTTTTCATCTTCTGAACAAAGTCATCACGCTTATTATTAAATGTAGTTGACAGTCTGCCATTGAGTCATATTAAAGGAGTTTTATCGAGTTCAAAAAATTTCGTATTTTTGATTAATGCTGGTCTGTGGAGAGAAGTATATGTGCTGGGTCATCGTCAGAAAGTTATGACTGTGCGATGACAAGAGGTAATTAATATAATAAGAAACGGAAAGGAGAATGGGAGAGCAAGGGGCAGTTCGTTGAGATTACGTGGATATAAGCTGTGGGGGAACGTAGAGCGAGTGTATATAAAGTGTATTCGCTTGAAATAATTTTAAGTCGGCGGATTTTAACGCGCGTGCGCTCTCTATATTCATGGCATGTCCGTACCACTATATTGCGTGATACAATTGGTATATATGTGTGTATGCAGATTATAAATGATAGAGCGACGCAGATTTCTGATATGAAGATCTCAAGGTAATATGACCGCGTTGACGCACACCACACCCTTCCGGTATCGGTATACCGCAGATAATAGGGTAGAAGAGACAATAGATAAATGATAGATGGCGTGTATGTAGGAGTAATATGTGGGTAGTCAGAGGAGCCGTTTTAGAGGTGCGGTCGCGAGAGAGGTGTGTTTTGAGGTGTGTACACCTACGAGGTGAAATCGGTCAATTTGTAGGAGTGCGGCAGTTTTCTTACCCTTCGTCAGAAGCATAGAATTATCGCTTGCTTTGATAACTTACAATGATTGTGAATCAATTAAATTACAAAAGTATCTTGAAACGCCCAATCATTTTTGTTTTAATCGGAATATTCTTAACAGCACTCAAGAATTGAAGAGGCATAGTATCCCCGCGCTCGCGACCTACGGTGTGTGTTTGAGGTGCTATGCTAATGCTTAGAATAATTCTGAACTGTGTATCTGACGTGTTCCGATCTGCATCCTGCACAAAACCAAGGCTGGTCGCGAGGAGGACAATGTGGTGCGCACTCTCCTTAAGCGGAGAGGAGGGAGGGATACCTCACAGAGCTAGATGTATCTCCTTGGCAGTGTGTGTCTGAAGATGTAACAGAAGTGAGCAGTTACCGTCTTCTTGCGCTTCTCTCGGAACGGAATGTATATCTGCCTATACCGTGATGCCCGAGGCTGAGGCCGCCTCGCCAAGCCTGTACTCGGGGTGAAGAGTCGAGCGTGTCAATGGCGTACTACCACACCTGGCTTTTCGCGGTGAGATGTATAGCATGGGAGGTGTATCTGAGAGAGAGAATCACAATAACAAGTATGATCCACTGTATTTCCTGCGCTGTAGCGGACGCCATTGGTTGGAGGTAAGAAACGAGTTGTATGCAGCCTCCAAAATAATTCTAACCCGTCTTGATGTTATCAATTAACAGAAAAGCATTAGATGAGAGAGAGAGAGGTGCTCTGATTGTCGCTGCAAAGATTGAGGTTTTGTATGTTTACACCTTCTCTGCTGAAAACATCCTAGTTTGCTCCCGAGCCGAACTGGTTACTCCATTGGTCACGCCCTCTCGAGAGAGAGCGTCTCCGATTACGTTGCACGTGCGTGCTGATTCGTTCTCTTCGCTCGCTAGTCACACACGAGCTTGGACCGCACAGTTTGTTCAGTTGATTTCGTCGCATGCACGAAACATCAGGTGTATTTAGGATTTGTTTATATCTAATATGTTTAACTGCATGTCCAGATTTCTCGTACAGACAGCTGGAGCCGAGAGAATGTCATTATTGAAAGGTCACGCTCTGTAATACCTTGAGAGACACATGACACCAGGTGGGGTAATTGTGTGTTCACGACTAAGGGTGACCTTATTACGTCCTGCCGACCCTCCAGTTCAAACTCAGGGTTGTCACCGGGCAGCTGGCTGAGTACACAAATGTATATATCGATTATTTATGATCATAATCTCTCTCTCAACTCACCACTCCTCCGCCACGACGTTCGTCCGACGAAGGCGTTTTCTAGCAAGGGAAGATATGCAGTCTGCTTAAACTTTCCATGAACAAAATCTCGTGCTACTGCTGAAATTAACATGATTACATGTAGTATGTAGAGGGCTCTGCGCTATCGGCGTGCGCTACTTGTAGGCGGGTATTGTTTCTTTCGGTTATTTTGGACTGGCTACAGCAGACAATGTTAAAGAATCGAATGTTCATTACTAAGGTAATGTTCATCGATGTCATAAGTTTGGCAATCAGCCGCCACAAGGCATCTGATATTGGAGAGTAGTCTGGATGGGCCACCTCATCCAGTTAGAACTAAGTAATGCGCAGAGTATCCTTGAGAGCGTAGTTGAGAGCGAGAGAATGAGAGAGCTCACACTCCGCCAGCTGTATTCAGCCACAGTGACGCCATACGTGACCCGCTAAATCCATAACGAAAAATTGGACTGCGAGGACCCTAACTTTGAGGCGTTATTTACAACTATTAACGCTTTAATTGCCTTTAATTGAACTGTGATGTGTGTTTAGGGGATTCAAGAGTAGTTACCGTGGAGTAAAAAGAGGAGGAGGTTATGGGTATATCTATTGCTATATATATATACAAATCCACGTTGATAAAACATCGAATGAGAGGAGAGACCACTGACTATTATATATGAAGCAGATCATGTCGGAATGGCAAGTGGTCGGTGTGAATAGGGTACTTGTTATTTCGAGTTTATCATATTGAGCTCTCTCTCAAGTAACAACTAAGAGAGTTGGCAGTGTCTGATTAAGTTGTTGATATCTCGCCGATAGACGGACTATCACAGCTCCTCCCCGAAAGGGAAGCCCTGTTTCTTAATTTACAAAGGCAGGTTGATATTTCTCCAATTGTGAGCTGTGACTATATTAGAGGAGAGAGGGTCACACCTCCACGAATCAGTTATATTGTAGGGTTAAATTCATCTACCCCTTTAGAAGGAATTTCTTCACTCTGGGTACGATCGCAAGAGAGAGAGAGAGTGCTATTTTGATGGCTGCCTAACGAGGAGGAAAAAGCGCTCGTGCGAATAATTATGCTATACTGTGACTAGTGGGGGTGGCGAGCCATTCACATAGATTTTATGTTTATAATAAAGGTTTTATAAGATCTATAGTGTAAGTAACTTAAAATCAGACTGTATGTGAATTATGTCTGATTTCGACACAGCGAGTCAAGCTACAAGATGCGCATCGGTCTCGACTCGCCTCGCTCCGCACAGTCTTCTTATATGGCATGCTCAACTGGTACTCTGACTGCATGTTGGAATCTCGCTTCGTCTCGAGTTTGGTGTGTTATTACTTGTTTCAAAAACTCTCTTGCTCGGTTCCGTGACTTCTCCTTTTATTGCGCGGAGGGAAGGGGTAGTTTGAATAGATCTTTTAAACTGGCTTTGTTGATCGTCTTTGGTTTGACTTCATGTGAACGAATATAATGGTGAGTTGACAGTAGGGATTATTCTGTGTTTTGGAGTACTATACTTTTTGAATTATTATCTATTTGTTTGTTTTACATAGTACAGTTGTAGTGCATGTAATTTTCCTATTATTCATTGATTTCTCTTCCTGGCACTTTAATAGATGCTCATATACAGCACAATTTGAATTAAGTCTTATTCCTTGAGCAAAAAACAAAGCAGATTGGACTTTCGTAGAAAGACTTAATGAGTATGTATGTATACTATACAACCTGAGATGATAGTGTTTGATACAATAGGAAAAATATTAAATTTCGGAAAAGTAAAATTAGATACAATGGATGATTTTTTATTCGAGATTTAATTTGATTTAAAGCAATTTGATTTCTTTTTGCACATAAATAGAAGTACATGCATACCTTAATAATCAAAGCAAACCAAATTTTGTCCAAATTAGCATTTATGACAAATTCCGAACATAACATGCGCTGAACTGATTATCCATTTGTCCGAATTCTCCCTATTTATCTGTTTTATGGTTTCCGTAATGCATGTACTTCACTATAATATAAATCTTGAAATTATCTCTAATTAACACAACTGATTTAAAAATATTTTGTTTAGAAAAAAGATATACATGTTCAACCGATTTTGAATGGAGGCAAGCTACTTACAAACAAGTTGTTGTTGTAAGGGTTTCACCAGTCACGTTTAAAGGCAACATTTCGCAAAACTGTGGTCGTTATAACGATTATTGCCTTTCATTGGATGTAAAACGCTGTTTGATATATTTCATAGCAATTGTTAAGAGCATACGTAATGTACATTTCTACATTTCACAATTTTATCTCCAGCATTGAAGACTTCCAATGATAACGATAAGCGTTACAGGAAATGCACAGATCATTCAATCCCTTCAGAATTATTTGATGATAATGAAAATATACGTGTAATTATACAACAACTGACTGTGTTTTGTAGTATGTTTATGTACAGGTACATTGCATTTGCTTTCTTAAAAAAAGAGAGATAACTCAGAACTCAGGTATAAATATTATAGTGCAAATTAAATTCTTCATCATTTTTTATCTTTTCCAAGACCCAGGTAATGTAGTTCGCTTATTTTCTCAAAGAATATCTAAGGGTATTATGATTTTTACAGATAACGAACGTTGTGTATGACCGATCTTTGTACAATGATTTTGACAACAGATTACTGGCGGGTGTGACCGGTCGACAAGGGATACTTCCTAGGCACTTGATCCCACATCTGCTGTATCCAGACTCTTGTTTTATATTCTGTTTGGGACTTGCGAGATTGATCACTGTTCGTTATCTTTGTCTTTTCATATTAAGAGAAATTTCGATGTAAGAGCTTGGTACTATCGCAGAGATTTTATACTCGTTTATGTTATATAATATGTCAACATACAAGCACAAGAACCACCCGCTTACTTAAATAATATGACGTATAAATTACGACATGTTAATAATTAACAGTGATTAATCTCAAATATGGACCCCTGAACATATCAAAGGTGAGGTCAGGTGGTTAGAAGTAGAGTTTCCCTGATGACCGGTCATACTCGTCGTGATCCATATATCTAAACAATTTAATAATTACCTAGGCAAAAGGTTATCCAATAGAGGGAGGATTATGTATAGGACCAAGTTGGCCGATCGTATGCGTGTTTACTCTTACAATATTCATCAAATTGCGCGATACCATACACCAGAAATACTAGTTAACTCGATCATCTATTCTTCGCCTACGCCTCTAGGCATTTTTAAACTCTGAAATGCTACAATAATTACGATGCAATTCTAATCAAATAATGATAATAATGAATTACGATACCTCGTGAAGTAATTCGCCAATAACTTGAAAAGTAATAGATGTTGATATCTTAGAATAAAAAAAAGAGTATGCAATGTTAAATATTCTCAGTAAAAGGGCTTTCGTGATTACAAGCTAAAAGCATTCCCACTCACTCACACACCCAACGCAACAGTAATGCCTAATAATCCCCCCGCCCAAGCCTAATTACACCAAGATGGAGCCAAAGTCACAGCTGAACTAGTCAAAGGTGGAATTGTAACGGACTTGGTTGTAAATAACGATGGTTGAGTTGAACAAGCCGTTTACTTCCGTAAACACGAGATCATGTGAACTAAAGTATGATTGAATTATCCAGGGTTGTATCCAAATCAATGCAAACAAATTAATTTACATTGTACTTCAAATGCTTCCTTAATGATAATTTAAGTGAAATCTATGATTTATCTTTCTAACGAGCAATGTATAGGGTGTTATTTAACTTTCCAAGTGTATTCACAGTGTGTAGTGTTTTATATCATGTGTTATAATATTGTTACTTTCGTACATTTTATAAAAAATTATATTCGCAAGAGTAGCCAAGTATTCGCTTGGGCCAATGTGAATAAATCGCTTATCACTACTTGACAAGGTAATGATCATACGCATTATTATGAAACTGCTGCTATAGACTGCTGTCACACACAGAGAAGATTGAGTTCTGAAATTCAGTGGTCTTTCATTATAATTACATTCTACAGCTTCTACTGATGTAACTAGAGACACGAATGGCCTACGCATATTACTTGAAAACGTTTGCTTCAAAATGGGTTGCGAATTTTTTTTCATTAAAGGCTTTTCCCCATAATTCATTACAATGAGATTGAACCCCTATTGGCAATTTCGATTCTTACTGTGTTCCGCATATCTCCCCAAATGTCAGAGATGAAACAAAAAACAAACTTGACTTAAAAAAGTACGTTCCATACTGATTTGACCAATTGTTACGTCGTTGTTTTTGTAATTTAAAAAACAACTCTTAATGCCAGGATGCTTGAATGTCAATATTGACAAACTGTAACTTATCTACCCCCCATATACACTATATACACACCAGGAATATTATAACACTACAGAAGCCCCCCCCCCCCCCCCCATCGGTAATTCTGTCTTTTGTCTAGATATATCCGAAATATTCATTTCATTTCAATTTCTTATTTAGAATATATTTGTCAACTACTCAGTATATCTTTTTTTTTTTAAATGAAATCTGTTTCTGCGTATGATTAGTTTTTGAACCGAGGCAGGCTACTTACAAATAAGTTGTTGTTGTTGTAAGGTTTCAGCAGTCACGTTTAAAGGCTGCATTTCACATATTCTATGGTCGTTATTATAACGATCTAGTTTGCTAGGATGGCCTGCCATTGTGTAAATGCTGTCTAACGTGTTTCATAGCATTGTGTTAAGCCGTTCTTTATACACTGTTTTTGACTACGTATTACTCCGTTTGACTGATCAAGACAATAGGCTCATGTGGGTGTAACCGGTGGACAGGGGAAGTGTACTCCTCCTAGGCACCTGATCTTAACGTGCTTATACAAGTCATGAAATAAAATTATTGTGCAATGAGACACCTTGGCATTAATTCTATCTTTAATAATCCTACTTACACGCCAAGGTCCCTTTCAAAAGATAAACTTCTTCAAAAACCATTCGTCCGATTTATACACATTTAACATTCCAATCAATGGGCTACTGTGGATTTATCATTGTTCGTGGAGGACCAATGTTCGTCGATTTCGTAGGTCACTCTTATATACCCACAAAATTACGTCCCCATGAACACGTTTTATTTTTAAAACATTATGCCGTTCGCATTATTTATCAATTACCCACGAAAACAAGCAACCGAGTTTGGTTACCCACGAACATTGGCCTCCACGAATTAAAATGTTTCCACAGTAAATGGATATGGTTACCGCAACAATAATATTTTTCATTCATATGTCGATTCAATATATCCCAGTAAACTCGAAATAAAAGACATTACATAATCTCCCACATCTGCTTCATACTTCGATATTTCATTGATGGAACGGCAAACTTACAACTCAGCTTTTTGACAAATGTGATGATTTTAGCTTCTCCATCGTCAACATCCCCATACTTATATAGCAAAATGTCATCATTACCTACCATATGATGTTTATGTTTCTCAACTTACCGATTGCAAGAGCTTGTTCTGGGTATGATCAGTTTTTAAATCGAGACATGCTACTGACAAAATAAGTTGATGTTACAGAGGTTTAAGTCTAGTTCAGTCAGCATTTCGCAGATTTTATGGTTGTTATTACGATATAATTTACTAATACAACCTGTCATTGATTAAAATGCTGTCGGACATATTTCATATTAATTGTGCCCATTCTTTGCACACTGATTAGACTACTGATTGATCCGTTTACCTGGTCAAGATATAGGCTCACGGCAGGTGTGACTGGTTGACTGGGAATGCTTATTCCTCCTATGCACCTGATCCCACCTCTGTTATGTCTACAGGTCCTACTCTTAATTTTACATTTTTATAGTCCTGAGTTATGAGATTGCCTTCCCATGAGTTAAACGGTAATGAANTGGTCTTACTCTTAATTTTACATTTTTATAGTCTTGAGTTATGAAATTGCCTTCCCATGAGTTAAACGGTAATGAATGTTCATTTCTATTGTATATAGCGTGCACATTTCAAAATTCCTATTTTTATGTTTCGTTTTCAGCTTGCCTGGGCTGAAATCTCAAGGGAGTTTTATTCTAATCGAAGTCTGTCATCCGTCTGCATCATGAGCATTCAATTCCAAATGTCAGTGAGTGATTGAGATCATGAGCAAATACACTGGTTTGTTTGAAAGTTTGGCGTTTTCGTTTCACAAAATCGACTTCTTTTATACAACAATCAAAAGGCCAGTTGTAAATATCCTTTGCACCAAGTTGCCTTGGAAGAAGGAAAGCCAAGCTGTATCAAAGGAAGGACCTCATATCCTTGGGGTATGGGTGGGACTAAAATAACACCAAAAGATGTCTCTAAAGTATTACACAGGAATATACATATGAAAATTGCTTAAATCAAACAATTATGATGTATTTTGTAAAATTACTATGCAAGCATCCCCAGATCATATAGGTTTTAATTTGTCCATACCATGACCTTTGGAGTCTCATTGGGACCCGATTAGGGACTAGGTCATACGAGGGCATACAGAAGAAAAAGAATTAAAAATATTTATCTTTAAGAACACGATTTATAATATATACATTCATTCGTCTCGTCTGAAACTAGTGTGGGTCGCAATGAGAAGTACATNAATCTTTAAGAACACGATTTATAATATATACTGTACATTCATTCGTCTCGTCTTAAACTAGTGTGGGTCGCAATGAGAAGTACATTATGTAACATGTGGGAAATGAGCAGTGCTGCTCACGGACCTACATGTGTACATCCATCATGCATTTAAACAACAATGAAGCGATATATCACATTAAGATACATCGAGATCATGTGAATGGAAATTAATTACCTCTTGTGGTAATTAGTTTCAGAAAATAAACTGCGCCATAGACCAGGAACTAAAAATCGTTTAATTATGCTGTGGTTTACGTGGCCTTGAGAACAAGACAGTAGGATGAGGTTCTGATACATGTATATAAATATTCAAAACGACATGCAGATATCCTTTGTCGGATACCTAAGATAAAATCTCTATTAAAGCCCATTGAATACAATGTGCAAAATATACATAAAGAAATATATTGATTTTTAAAATAAGAATCAATATTATTATTCTTTATAGAAATAAACAGTATAAACGGAAGTTTTATAATACTTTCCTTCCAAGAATTTTTCCCGGTTAATTAATATTATCCATGTGGCATCTCTTCCTCAATATATTTATTTTATGCCCCACTTCCCCATTTCTGTGGAAAAACAAAACAAGCTGACTCAAAGTTAAACATATGTCAGTATAATGTAAATTCCCTAGATAGAATACCCTTTAAAATCACCGATCGCGGTGGCTCAATCAATGGTAGAGCTCTCGCCTGCTCGATCGTTTTTTGTTGTTTGTTTTTTGGGTATGACCTTAAAAAACGGAGGTCCCATGTCGCAGCATGTGTGGCACGCAAAAAAAACCCTCACTGCTAAAAGCCATCAGTGCTAAGCATAGGTCAAAATTTGCAGCCCTTTAGCAATGGTAACGTCTAAATATGAGTGAAATATTCTCAAAAAGGACGAAAACAAACAAATAATCATTAATCCCTTTAAAATCATTCGAGCCATCTCATTCAGCTATAGCGTTATGTAGATAACTGCTAACATATAGTTTCAGTAATCGTTGATTTTATACCTTTGATGTGTATGCCGTATACAGAGGCGTAGGACTGATTTTGAA
>CAJDSM010035623.1:11393-21397 GCA_903981925.1 Ostrea lurida | reverse complement strand
GCGTACATCGCAACAATATGCAAATTTTGTATCCATTGTCTATAAATTTCCATTGAAAATTTTATACAAATGGGTCCCGTTGTCTTGACAGGTTAACAGTTTCTATGGGTCATCTATTAAGGCTCGATTTATGGTAAATGTCATGAGTTTTTAAAATTGCAGAATTTCACTGAAAGAAAATAAATTTCCCAATTAGTTTATTGCAATAAAAAATCTTTCAAAGCTTCCTGAATTCGCCGCCTGAAGGTCATGTTTTTATTCCTAAAGTTTTAAAATACAAAAAGGCGAATAACATTGTGTCAACGTAATCATAATCCAAAAAACATATACAAATCGAGTGTAGGGCAACACGTGACCTCCGACAAAAGCGGAAGGTAGGACAGTGCCATGAGGAGTAGTAAGCATCCTCTGCTGATCCGGTCACTCACACCCCCGCGTGAGGTGCATAGCCTAAGTCGAAATAAAGTAAAGCGGGATTACCCGTAGTCAAATCTATCAGTAGGAAAATGACAGTCTAACAAAGGGTATGAAACAAAATCAGTCAACATATGACTTAGTGATAATTTGTAATCGCCAACAAAAGGTCATTATAGCGACCGTTAGAATTTGCGCGCGGAAATAGATGACTTTAAACGAGGTTCGTTATATAACCCTGCAGCATCAACTTTTTTGTTAGTAGTTTGCCTCGCTTTAAAAAATCCGCATACGCATAGCATGCTCTTGCGTTATCGAATCAAACTGGGAGATATACACACCATAAGCAGGTGATAGTGGTATATTACTACATAGAAAAGGAAAGTTGACGATTGCAAAGTCAAATCATCACGCTTATCATATAATGTAGTTGTCAGTCTTGCCATTAGAGTCAATGTTAAGTAAAATATCAAATATGAAGCAGATTTGTCAGATCTGTGGTGTCCTTTATGTCGAAATGTAAACCTGGAAAACTGCCCAGTGATTGCAGATTTAGGTTTTGGTTTCCCAAGTTTTCTATTATGTGGTGTGTCATACACCTGTTTATGCATCGTGTGTTCTTGGTGTTTACTTCGTATGAATGGAATGCTGGTTTTTTTTGCGCTCTGCCAATAAATGAATCACTGAAGCTGCGCTTACGAAAGCGCTTCTGTACCAATCTATGCGTTGTTGTTTTCTTATAAGCGAACCATATTCTTTTGATTATTATCCAACAAATTAGGCACTGTAATTTGTCGATTTATATTCAGCACCATGTGTTGATCTTCTGATTGTCAAGTTATTTGAATGTGTCCATTTAAGATAATGTTTGAGTACGGGTACGAGTACGGAAGAAGGACAATACATCTGTATATCAAGTAAACACTAAACAGGTAAGCGGGGTTCTTTTTCGCCTGTATAAAATTTGAATTTGTTCTTTGTCGGGATAGGTTGAATCCAAGTTGAACAACTATATTTTTCTCGACGATTGTCGCTTCTTTTTTTTTAGCTGATCCCCGAACGAAATTGCGCGGTAACAAGCTTTGTGAAGCAGACGAAGGCTTTTGTTGTTTTGTACATGATTATTATTTTCATTTCAAAAATGGATGAACATATCAAATACAAGGTAATTTGTAAATTCATTTAAAGTAGCATAATCTGTATCTTTACAAACAATTAAATCTTTCGAATTTTTTTCTATGTATACATCTAATAAAATTATGCGTTCGTTCGTAATTACAACATTGAAAGCAAAAAGATACAAAATAACAAAGCACTTGTTTCTAATTATTATGACATTACCAACCTATGAAAAAGCAAAGAAGTAGCCTGAGATGTGGGCATGCTCAGTACTTTATTATTGTTTGCGATGTATAGACATGGCCTTTTCCTCTTTGTTGAACAATAGTATACGTATTTAACAGCATATCATAAGTATGCATGTGATATATAATCATTTATTTTTGCATATACAGGTCAGAAATTCGTCGAATATAAGCTATTTACTACAAACATTTCAAGCGTGGTTTTGAATTCTACTTCCATACGAGGAGGTCGCGTGTTTATGACGTTCAATCCCTTTCCATTTATAGAACTGCCACGTTGTAGACACGTTGTCTTTTGAGGCTTATTCTCGCTTGTTGTTTACATTTTGACCTGACAGATTTCGTGGTTCACATTTTTACCGTTTATATATATGATTTCGTTGAATAAATCACAGTGTAATAAATCCAAAAGCTACAAATTATGCTACTTTAAGTTTCAACTGCCTAGCTGAGTAGCCCAGACGTTTAACAGGTTGAAACTTAACTGCAGATAAAAAGGAAACAAGTTAAAGTTGTTCAAAATTTAATCATTCATAATCCTATAGTTTGAGTACATCTAGAGATTTAGGTGAATTTAAAGTGATGAAATCATTTTTAAAGAGTAATTGCAAAACTGATGTGAAGTGAAATCATCGGGACGAACATATTTAGTGGCACCTCATTTTCCGAACAGTTTGGTTTCGCGCCAAATCGTCTACAGAAGTGAAGCATGTGGATATCAGAATTATGTTGATTTATGCTCTACACAAGTATTTAACCTTTCATGCCAATGACTGCTTTTATATTCTTTATTTCAATAAACATTTTGATATGCACAGTATTAGCAATATTATATGATGCTTATTAGATGCAATATAAACATTATTAGAATTCATATAGTACACAGATTCAAAATAGAAAATACAATCGAACCTCATTATCTCGAACTCAATGAGACTGAGAAGAAAAGTTTGATATATTCGTGGATTTGAGATGTCTAGGGTAAACATACTAAGAATGTACATGCCTGGGACTTTCAAATCACTTGTATTAAAGATATCAGTGTTCGAGACACCAAAGTATTATGCTAGAGATAATACATGGTTGAGATTTGCATGTTTTCTAACCTTGAACTAATTAAGTGTAGAATTTGATAGAGGTACACTACAGGTATTAAAGAAATGCTATGCCTTCAAAATTCTGGAGGCTCCATGCAGGGATTTATTAGCAGATAGATAAATAAAGTTTCAAGAAATGCAAATGTATGTTTTAAGTGCAATCTTTCTTTAAAAGCTACAACTTTCTAATGAATGAGTAAAATATTACACATTTTCTCAGTCTCGTTTCAAATCAGCATATTGTCAATTTAAGGAGGTCAACTGTTGTCTAGCGCGTTTTATCCTATTGCTTGGCTATTCTTTGCATGCTTTACTTAAATACCAAGCTTTTAGTCTAGTAACACGAATTTTTAATACCACTGTGACCATGATTCAATTATTCTTATTAACTTGCTGATTGAATGATGTATGACCAGTTCGAATTCTTTGCAAGTGCATTTACTGTAGGAAATTATTGTTCACATACATGAGGTTTAACAGTTTCTATCTGATGAGTTATTATTTCTGTGATAATGTAAAATAAATATTGTCGTCGGGATTTGTATTTTTCTCTGATACTGCATATAACAGACATTTAATATTTGTTATATCACCTCATATAAGGGTCCATTACCAAGCTTTCCAAATTGAGACCTTTTGTGTTCACCTTCCATTAACTGAATCAGTCAATATCTTTTATTATTGATGTGAAATATTTGAGTCTTTAAGTAAAATGTAACTCTGTTTTGTCGCACTTTTTCTCCAAATGCATAAAATTCAGTCAATTGATATTTTGTATACTACTTCATATAGGAATCTATTACCCCGCTTATCAAATTCAGACCTTTTGCATGTCTACTTCCTGTTTATTCTCTATGTAGAAGCTTTATTTCCTTAGAGCGGGTATCCTTAGTAAGCAATCGCTCACAAAATCAATGTCGCTTTGTTTTATTGTTTTAGGTATTTGGAAAAAAAAATCAGTCTATCTAAAAAGCCTGATTTGTTCATAGGTAAATGTCAGTAACTCTTTCAGGTGTAAAAACGTTTCTTTTTTAGCTAAATCTGGAGAGAAAATGATGGACAAAGTATTCGAAAGTCCAAATCTTATATACACAAATAGGCGAAGGTAACATCGTGTAAAACGTAATCATAATCCAAAAAATATATACAAAATCGAGTGTAGGGCAACACGGACCTCCGACAAAACGAAGGTATGCCATGGATGAGTAAGCATTTTCTGCTGACCGGTCACACCCGCCCTGAGCCGTAGTCGAAATAAAGTAAACGGGATTACCCGTAGTCAAATCTAGTAGGAAAATGGTATGAAACAAATCAATCAACATATGACTTAGTGATACTTTGTAATCGCAAACAAGGTCATATAGCGAAAGGATGATTTTTAAATGAGATTCGTATATACCTTGCAACTTCAACCTTTTTATTAGTAGTTGGCCTCGCTTTAAAAATTCCGCATACGTATAAGCATGCTCTTGCGTATCGAATCAACTGCGAGATATACACACCATAAGCAGGGTGATAGTGGTATATTACTACATAGAAATGGAATTGACGATTGCAAAGTCAAAGTCATTCACGCTTATCATGATATAATGTAGTTGTCAGTCTGCCATATGCGATGTTTATAGTGTAAAGGCAAATATAACGAACAGTGATCAATCTCGCAAGTTCCCAAACAGAATGGAAAAACAAGGGATGGGCAAACACGGACCACTGGACGCACAAGAGGTGGGATATTGGTGCGTAGGAGGAGTAAGCATCCCCTGTCTACCGGTCACATCCATCATTAAGCCCATTCTCTTGATCAGGTAAACGGAGTAATCCGTAATCAAAACCAGTGTATGTTAAGCGGCCTTAACAATTGCTATGAAACAAACCAAGACAACCTTTAACACCCAATGGCAGCCATGCTGGCAAACTAAATTTGTTATAACGGCTATAGAATTTACGAAATGTTGCCTTTTAAACGTCACGTCGAAACCCCCTGCAACAACAACGTGTTAGCCTGCCTTGATGTAAAATCTAAATCATACGCCAGAACAAGCTCTTGCATATCGGAATAAGTTGAGAGACATACAAACCCATATGCAGGTGATGATGGGATATTGCGTAAATAAATATGGGAAGTTAACGATGGATATGCTGAAATCGTCCCGGTTTGTCACAACGTTAAGTTTTTAGTTTGCCGTTAATGTCTATGTTCAATGAAATATTCAAGTAAGGATTAGACATAGAAGACTCTGTGGCGTCCTTTATTGTCTAGTTCCCTCCTAGGATAAATAGAATCGACATATAAATGAACATCATCATTATTAATAGATAAAACGTCGTCAATATATAGAAATGTTGAATTAAAGGCCATAGCGAGAATATTTTTTCTTTTCATGTAGAAGCTTTTGCGATGAAATATGCCTAATACAAATAAAAAACAGTTGCGCTAACAAAGGAGCACAGTTCGTGTCAATGGGAATTGCAAAATGTGATCGCCAAACACTACAAAGATATTGTCAATGACGAACTCCAGCATTGCTTTGATATCAACTTCAGTGTACCTTGTAGAATCAGAGTGGAGAGTTTAACAAACTAATTTTAGAATCACTATATATAAATGTTCTTTTTTCCCCATTTTTTTAAGAAGCAACCGTCTATAATCTTTAAAATATTGTCTTTAATATATCGTGCGGAATGGTCGTGTAAGTATTGAAAAAGTTATACGTTTTAATGTTGTTGGTATGAGAAAGGTTTTTGGGATTTCAAAATTACTAGAAATTCTTTAGACATTTTTTTTAGATATTTAGACTTTTTTATAGATATGATTTTTTCTCTGTAGTATTTTATGAAATTTAAGAAAAGTTCATGGTTGACAAATAAAATAATATCTTCAATTCAATCCCATGCTTCAACAAACGACGTCTAGAAGATTGCCAAGTGCAGTTGCTGACATGCTATCAGGTTTATGTCCCCGTCATTGGGGTTTCGTGTAGTTATTTTTCTAAAGACATTCGTTATTTTATGAACCATAGCACAAATGGTTAGGGAAGCTACGAATACCTATCTGGATATTTTTCGGACTTAAACAATTTCCTTCCTGTTGTTCAAAACGGATTCTTTTGTACAGGTTGTTACTTTGGGTTGTCAGGGGCGTAGCTAGGACCATTTTAATGTGTTAGGCCATGAAACCGAAGGTTTCACCGAGGCGCGAAGGGGGGAGGGGTAGGTGTGGGGGGGACCCCCCGAAATTTTTTTTGAAATATTACTTATTTGCGCTATTCTGAAGCCACAAATCTACTGCAATTGGCCATAACATATTGTATTGTAACTTTTCAGTTCTGCATAATACAAAAAGGCCGAAGTTAACATTGTGTCAAACGTAATCATAATCCAAAAAACATATACAAAATCGAGTGAGGGCAACACGGACCTCCGACAAAAGCGAAGGTAGGAATCATGGTGCCATGGAGGAGTAAGCATCCTCTGCTGACCGGTCACACCCGCCGTGAGCCCTTAGGTCGAAATAAAGTAAACGGGATTACCCGTAGTCAAATCTAGTAGGAAAATGACAGTCTAACAAAGGTTATGAAACAAATCAGTCAACATATGACTTAGTGATAATTTTGAATCGCAAACAAGGTCATTATAAGCGACCGTAGAATTTGCGAAATGATGACTTTAAACGAGATTCGTTATAACCCTGCAGCATCAACTTTTTGTTAGTAGTTGGCCTCGCTTTAAAAAGTCCGCATACGCATAGGCATAGCTCTTGCGTATCGAATCAACTGGGAGATATACACACCATAAGCAGGTGATAGTGGTATATTACTACATAGAAAAGGAAAGTATGACGATTGCAAAGTCAAAGTCATCACGCTTATCATATAATGTTAGTTGGTCAGGTCTTGCCATTAGAGTCAATGTTAAGTAAAATATCCAAAAATGAAGCAGATATGTCAGATTCTGTGGTGTCCTTTATGTCGAGTT
Source organism: Ostrea lurida (assembly GCA_903981925.1). NCBI lineage: Eukaryota > Metazoa > Mollusca > Bivalvia > Ostreida > Ostreidae > Ostrea > Ostrea lurida. The sequence goes on along the minus strand of CAJDSM010035623.1, from coordinate 14,547 downwards.
CTCGGGATATATCAAAATGGACATAATTGTTGAAAATGATGATTGGTTAATTGATAGCACATCATCTATATACCTATAGTAAGGGTTGAGGACACGGCAAGTTTTTTGTTTTTATCCCGTAACAGTTTCTGTTACAAATTCTGCTTCATATGAATACAAAAATAAGTCTTGCCAATAAGGGGCACCAATTAGTGCCCATAGGAATACCTACGGATTGTTGGAAGACCTGGTGCTCCAAAGACTACATAAATATTATCTATAAGAAACCCAAGCATGCTCTTAATATCTACTTCAGAGTACTTGTGTGGGGCAATCAGAGTGTTTTCTAACAAAATATGTGTCTTGTTTCCCAACGACTAGAAAATTCGTATTTTCGGGTGCGTGTTTTGTTTAAAAAGCAGTTATCTATAATCTGAAAAAGCCTTAGATTTTAATTTATCGTGAGGAATCGTTGTGTAAAGTTGGAGAAATCATACGTTTTGATGCAGTCAATTTTTGAAAATTCTTGTGATTTTTAGGTTATCCAAAAGCTCTTTAGAGTTTTTAAGAATCCACATCTGATTGACACCACTTCTGGAATATGTAGTGGAACAGTATCTCTGAAGAGATTCTTTGATAGCTGTTAGTAGTTTAGTCAAAAGATAGAAGAAAGAGGCTTGGTAGAGCATAATACGTTGACCGAATTCTATTGAACTGTAATGCAAGATTTTAAAAAAAATCCATAAAAATTTAATTTTTTTCATTTCTTCAAAATTCTGTCTTTGAGTAATCTCACTGTAAGGATCGACAACTTATCGCTTTGTTTTAAAAAAAAATCCGACGGAATAATAATTTTATGTTCATATATAAAAAAAAAAAATATTTATAAATATATTAGATTTATATTTTAAACAATATTTTATTGAAAATTATATTGTAGGCACATGCCTACTCAAGGCCTAACGACGCTACGCCCTGGTTGTATCATTATAGTTATAATTTCCTTTGGAAAACTTTTCATTCTTATTCTTCATAAGTACATGTGAATGGACAATTTATTATAAAACTTCAAGTGGAAAGCAGTCTCTGAAGAAAATTATTATTACATGTTTTTCTCTAGTGACGGTTTAATTCATTACAATCTCTCTCTCTCTCTCTCTTTCTCTCTCTCTCTCTCTCTCTCCTCTCTCTCTCTCTCTCTCTCTCTCTCTCTCTCTCTCTCTCTCTCTCTCCATATACAGAAAAAGGTAATCCTGGTCCTTTCTCTAAACCTAAGCCCACTTCTGCAGGATCAAGTATTGATTATACTATGGAAGATCTTTCTTACAGAAATGAAAATGTAAGCACCAGGGTTGTTTCGAGCAATTATACGCATACGAATTACTTTTACTGTTTATATGAATTTTTATTCCAGATACAAGTGTACGGTTGGATTATATAAAAAATAAGTTTCCTTTTATTATTTCTTATCTAGTAATGTTTGTACATGTATTTTAAAAAGAGTTTATTTCAAAATTTAAAGGGACATTGATTGATGTAGTAATTCAAGTGTCGCAAAAAAGGTAGCGACAACGAACAATCATCGCACTCATTTCTTTGAGGCTGACAAAATATTGAGAATGCAGGTATGTTAAGGCACGTCATGCACCATTAGTGTAACAAAAATTGTTTAATCTTCGAAGCTTGTTTCTTACACAGCAGGAGACGCAACTACCTTCTTTATTTTTTTTTTGGTGTTGTACATGAAAATATTTTAACAACATGACAATTATACGCATTTGTATTGACGCTTATAAATTTTCCCGAATGCACCGTGACAGAAACTATTACTATTGGTGTTTACTTTTACTGTGCAAGACTTTTCATCGCCACTAACCTTTACCTTGACCTTTGATCTACTTTCAGAAAAATACAATATGACTCACATACCATGCAAATTCTCTAAATCCTATAAGGAATACAAATGATAAAAATGGGCAAACATGGATCCTTTATATATAGCAGCCAAACCGGATGTGTCTTGAACAAGTGAACGTAGCAATCCATACCCAAACTTAATGCATGAAAAACGGCGAAACAATAGTACAGTACCTGTATGAAACACGTGGACAGGTGGTACTGGCATCAAACATCTTTATAAGAATTCATTAAAAATTTTAAAAGTAATCAGAAATTCAAATGTGACCGATAATCCCGTACACCTTTACTGTCTCTGTAAGTACGAAGTAGAAAGTATCGAGCCTCACGACATCATAAGAGGACACCAATGACCATACACAATGTGAGATTGGGGTTGCCTACATAGGTAATGAATGCTGACGATGGTGAAGCTGAAATCATGCCGTTTGTCATAAAAGTGGAGTGTTGGTTTACTCGTCAATTGTCTATATTGACTGGAAAAACTAATAACGAAGCTGATGTGGAAGATGCAGAAATACAATGAATTGTATAATTTGTTTATCAATTGTTGATGTCAATACTTCAAGATTGTCAATTGCCATTATCAAATGGTTAAAATCATTATTCTAATGCAATGTTTTGTAACACGTATTTTGATGGATAAGCACTGGAGATTTTGAGATGCGTTAAATGAGCGTTAACGAGATGGAGAAGCTTCGATTTGACAGGTCATAATGCCATGACGCAAATATATAACGTCAAGCATAGAACATTCATAACAAAATAGCAAACAAATTGTAAAGATAAAGCAAAATGGCATTAGAATGGGAATAACCACCTTCTCATTTGTGATTTGCGACCGTATAATTGCTGATGTAACGGTTCAAACATCCGTTTTACCGGCTCCGCCTAACGCGGTCGCGGTAAAACTCAGTTTGCAACCGTTACATCAGCATTAACGTGTCGCAAATCACAAATGAGAAGATAGTTATTCCCTAATTACATTATTGTACCATTGATAAATCATAAATTATAATGCTGTGATTGATTAAACTCGATTTTGATATGGTTTTCTTTTTTTTTTTTTTTTTTTTTTTTACGTTTGACACAATGTTAAAACTTCGCCTTTTTGTGAGAACATTATGAACGAAAACATATAAACGAATGTGGCAAATAGTTGATTCCCATTAATCAAAAAATTTTTATATTGCATAAATTAGTCAAAAATTTTGATTCAATTGTGCCTAAATAGGACAATGGGCTCCACAGTGGAAGT
>CAJDSM010035622.1:214-22784 GCA_903981925.1 Ostrea lurida | reverse complement strand
AATGTGGGGCCCTAATAAGGTTCTTGCTTTCTTGAAAACAAAGCTAAAGATGAGGTATGAAATCATTGGAGCAAAAATTGTGGCCTGTGGAGTGCCTGCAAGGTCAGTCATGCACTCACACTCAAATCTCTCTAGCAATGAATTATGGGGGGGATAATGAAATTAATCCTCCTACAATTCATGTTCTGCCCAAGAATCAACATTATGATGTAATTCAAAATCATGTCATCATTAAGATTAAAGATTGAGTGAATTAGTAAATCTGGATTAAGTGGATATAGATTAACTAACTCTATGTGGATCAATTCTGGGGAAAATCAATGCAATATTTTGCTCCAGCATCATATTACCAAAGGTTTGATCTGTCAATATTTCACCTGAACTATCACTGAACAAAGAACTCTGTATATAAATATATACATATACACACAGATTGATTATATGAGAGAGATTTATTAAGAGTTCAAACACCGGATTCTGTTTGATTCAGACTTTAATTCATGAATAGACAAAAAGCATCAGTTGGCGGAAAGGGGGGGGGGGGGGGGAAGATGGGGGGGTAAGTTGTTTATCAAAAATATATACCTCGAGTGTTGTACTCTTCATTTGTGTAATTGTTTGATTTATCTTTCCATATATGGCCATATCACACTGGACAAACATGTAGACTTCTCATCTGACATGTTACAAGTCATCAAATGCAAATTTGGTGCATGATATGAATATGAAATATGCCTAAAAGGCTCAGATATATATTCTAAATCCTTAAAAAAGAATATAGAGTATATATATATGAAAATTGAAAATATTATTTGCTCACATTTTTAAAATCTAAGGAAAAAATCTTAAAAAGACATATGTCATATTATATTTTCAAAAGAAATTGACATGAAATGGTCAAAAGTCAGAAATATTTGCAATTCAACCAATTTTTATTCACTGAGATAAATTAAGTATTTCACTGTTGAAAATGTAATAAAATACAATTTAGTCCATTGATTTTTAACATACTAAATAGTTACCTGTATTTTTTGTTTATTGATGGATTTGGTGAATTTTAAAACGAGTCTACCTTCTGCTATCTCCCAGTGAGATATCAGATAGGGTATCGGTCTAGCCTGATGTCTTTGGGTTTTAATGTAATTCAGTCTCCAGGCACTGTCATTGACTATTAAGCTGCATGTGGCCAATATATTGAAGAACTGACCAGACCCAATCTTACTCAAAGAAAGCCCTGTGTCTGCATAAATGTACATTATCTAGTAAAATCTGTAATGGACTGCATGTTCAGAGCTGCTGGTAAAAAAAACTGCTAAAGCAAAGCACTGGCCCATGTAAATGTCAGGCTTATAGTGCTATTCAATACTTTCAATATTTTTGCTTTGTTTTTTTCACACCATCCCATCCCAAATTGATAATCTAAATACAAATGCAATTTTCTCTCACATATGGTTTGTCTGATAGAGTATTTTCCCATTGTATAAAACAAGTATTGAATATCATCCATCAAGATGTATCAATGATCTCATAACAAATTTGCAATCTAAAACAGGTCTATCCATCAGGTTTTGCAGCGTATTGTTCCCGTATTGATGTAATGGCAACCTGATACAGCTTCTGCTCACACTGCACAAAACAATTCTGGTATACACTTGAATCAAACCATTTTGCTTGACAATTTGCAATAGACAAGCTTTTATTTATTGTGGTGGTAGTCCAAAAATTATTTAAAAATGTTTAAAAATCGAAAATCTCTTATTTTACTATAATTGATGAAGGGTTTAAATTTATGTATTTTTCAACCTATTTTTATGCTCTACACTTTTCATGATGAGATTAATCCTCAAGAAAATGTCAACTGCTGTGAAGGAGAAATGTATTGTGCCAAAACATACACCAGAAGTGGCATAAATCAAATGTGGATTCTAAAAAAGTCCATAGAACTCCAAGTAAATTTGAAATTAGAAAACCGTTCTCAAATCAACAACATAAAAATGTATGAATTTTCAACACTTTCCATGACCATCTCTCATGATGAATCATAGAATGTTGCTCCTCCAATAATAATGGAAAAAAGGGAATATCTTTATCATTCAAAATCTACACACAATTACACGGAAGTTGATAATAAGAAGATGCTGGAGTTCTTCATTGATGATATGTTTGTTGTCTTTGGTGATCAGGTCTTCCAGCATTTTTTAGGAATTCCCATGGGAATGAATTGTGCTCCTAAATTGATAGCTGACTTGTTTATACATTTATTTGAGACAGAATTTGTTCAAAAGCTTCTAAATGTGAAGAAAAAATCTCCTGCTGTGGCCTTTAACTCAACATTTCGATATATGGATGATATTCTTAATCATTTTTATGCATACATCAATTTGATAATCCCAGTGAACTTGAAATAAAAGACACCACAGAGTTTTCCACATCTGTTACATACTTAACTATTTATTGAACATAGATGCTAACAGCAAACCTAGAACTCATTGCAACTTTATGACAACCAGGATGACATCGATATTGACAACAGATAACTGTTTACTTGATCAAGATACAGGGTTCACGGTGGGTGTGACTTATCTACAGGGGATGCTTACTCCTCTAAGGCACCTGAACCTATGGTATGCCCGGGGTTCCATGTTTGCCCTAATCTTAATCTTGTACTCTTTATAGTAATGAGATTGATCACTTTTTGTTATCTTCACCTTTTCATAACCTTGTTTGGGCATTAATGGGCCCCTGAGTATCATCCAACAAAACACTTATATTGGAAAAGTTGCATGATGTTGGTGCAGTGAATTCATCTTTCACACTTGGAGAACTGATGGTTTCAGCCTTTGTAATCATTGACAATTATTTTTCCTAAAAAAATGTGTTTTTCCATTGCAAAATTTAAAGGCCTTGGCTGTGATTAAGCTAGCCCCATGAATGGATAACAAATATAATTCAACCATACAGTGAATTCTGAAGACCTAGATATCTAGACTACCACCAGTGGCTCATTTAAACTTTTCACTGACTGTTTAATCTACATTATTTTTTATTCCTTAAACATTGTACAATATCTAAATACCGCCTCAGCACATGGACTTACTGTCTCGGTGACTTTCCTCCAGATCTCTTGGAGTCCAGGCTGAGTTTGGATCCATGGATTGATTTCGTGGGGCTGCCCATGGAGATGATGGACTCTGAATCCAGACTGCTGTGTTCCAGATTCCGCAGGTTCTGGTCCTCCTCTGTAAGGGGAGATCTAAGTTCCTCTGATGTCAGTCTGTCAAAGCCTCCTCTTTGCCACATTCCAACTGACCCATCGGGAGCATTGTAGACCAGTTCAAAAGTCACAGTAGTCTGAAAGAAAGTAGAGTTTGATAATGAGGCAGGCATGGTTCTCTGTAATCTTTAATTGTTCAAAACATATTTCTTACTTGTAAACTTATTCTAACCAACAGCCATAAATAGCGATATGTCATTATGAGGTCAAGAAATTGATATTTATAAAAAGATAATGTTATCGGCACTGGTTTCTTGCATGGAGTATGATTTTATCATCAAAAGAGCTAGCGATACAAACTATTAATTTTTTCCCCCGAACTAATAGAATAAGCATTAATATAATTTTCATAATTATTTCTTTATTTCATCAATGTGATTTTTTTGGCATATGTTTTATTAGATATTTACATCATGCATCAATTGACGACGAAGTTTGGATCACAACAAAATTCATATACTTTTTGTTGGTCAGACAAGTCGGTGTTAAAAATTCTAAAATGTTGATTGGCTTGAAGAGATGAATAGAGAATTTATTAAAAATTATGCAAAAAATGCCCCTATGGAATCATCACATTTGTGATGTCATCATGACATACACAACCAAAGAAATGAAAAACCCATATTTGTTTTCATGCGTGTAATTTCTTTAGATGAACCACTGAGAAAAACTTGTAATGAATTTTATGTAAAAACTGCGCCATTTAGGGTATATAGTGCCCAATGCTCTCCACACTTTGCAATGGTGGTCTGAATTTCAGTCATGTCTCCTTAGAGGTCTCCATTCTAGAGAGATAGTGTGCAAAAGCCTCAGCGTCCATTATCAGACTAACTTCTGGTGAATACTTTCGTCCATTATCATACTACTAGCTGGTGAATACTTTTAAGACCACTTTCCCACGGGTAAATAGTCAGTGTACACAATCCAGCGCTCTTCTGGCGTAATCTCCACTAAATCATACAGGGATCAATACGCAATACAGAATGGGTTGAATTAGGTACAATAAAATACTTATTTACTGGCTATTTGAACATTGGGAAGTTTATTGTCTCCCTTGACAGTATCTATTTCCCATGGCTACACGTCAGGAAGTAGTTGCTTTCTTGGGAGACTATAAACTGTCAATTGTCGTAGCCATTAAATAAGTATTCCAAATATACAGCTCACATGATAGAAGTGTCATAACAAAAGTATATACTGCTACAACCAACAGTCACTAACAAGGTCTGCATGTATCCTTATTGAACTGTGTCATACATGTACAAGTATGCACTGCTGCCATAAGAAGACAGTAACACATGCAGTGACCATGAATGCCATATTCCTCTAGAGAAGATGATCGAGATATATTCAGAGTTGAAAATTTACAGACCATATATTCATTTTGATATTTTGATTTCATAACTTCAAAATTTGGTGGCAAGAATGGCATCAAATTTTCATTTCAGGGTAAGATTTAAATTCATTGTCTGGGAGGATGGAAAGTATTCAAACAATATAAAATGCTTTCTTTGTTGGTTTACCAGGTGATGAAGGCAGCTAGTATTGCAGAAAAAACCTGCTTAAGTGGGTTAGGAATTTTTTTTTTTCTGCAATGATTAGTGCCTTCATCACCCGTTAAAGTTGATATTTATATTTTCATATATTTTTAAACACATAAAACTAAATTATCATATTGTTGACCATTTTGTTCCTTAAATATACGTATATGTAAGAAACACATAAAGCAAAAGAATTTCTTGCAAAAAGTTATATGAAGGTGTAAAGTCAAGAATGACAGTCCCAGGCCTTAGATGTTGAACTTATTAATAAAATTTTCAATGAATAGTGTAAAGGATGTGGAGTAAGAAATTAATATTCTGACATGTTCCATCCAAGTAAGCAAATAATATAGCACATTATGGACTACCGAACACAAATAATAGAAGCAGTCCCCCTATAGAGGCGCTCTCCTCGGGAATCAATAAGAGTATTTCTATATCCAGAGACAGCAGTGCCATCGACTCCCTTATTTAGAAAGGCATTGACGTAGATATTTCCAGAGTCACATCTGGAAGTGAAGACTTATGCATAAAGATACTTAAGCTGATGAAATTAATTGCTAATTATGCGTTTTCGTCTATCGTTGTGCATGCGTCATATGTTGAGCGTTAACATTTCAACATTTTCAACTTCTCCCCTTAAACTACTTGGCCAATTTTTACCAAATTTAGTGAGTAGCATCTGTAGGGAAAAGAAAAACCATAATTTGTGAAATTTAATTATCCCAATCCCCAAGGGGCCATGAATTTTGGGTGAAAACTGTACAAATTGATACCATCTTTAAACACCTTCTCTACTCCTGGGCATCTGGCAGACATAACTGAGTACATGGTTATAATGAGCAAGATGCCTCTATTCAAATTGTGAAAATGTGAAGTTGTGATGCCACCCCAAGACTTATCTCCTGAACTATTTAAGGTAGGGCTTTCATAATTTGAATACAGATTCTAAAGATCTTATCTCGCAATCTGACCTACTTTGTATGCATTACTGATTTTAAGTTCTAAAGTCAGGGATCAACGTCATTAGAATAACTTGACCTGGATACAAATTTGTAGATCTTATCCTTTCACCATTCTGAGGATCCCATCTCTTAATCTGACCTGGTTCATAAGTATTACCAATGATGTTTGAAGGTCAGAGGTCAAGGTCACTGGATTCACTTGACCTTGATACAAGTCCTGGTCCTGTTATCCTCTTACCATTTCTGAAGACCCCAAGTCTATCAGACCTGCAGTGATTGTTCTGTTTGATGGATTGTAAGAATAACGGGGATGTTATTTTTAACAAGTTTCTCCTGTCTTGAGCATGCATGCCTTATGTATTATTTACTGTAGTATCTGTGCATTCACATTTTGCCTGAAGTGGATGTAAATAATGAATAATTTTAATTTCATGCCCTTTGTTTATCGGTAATTCTATCAATAAATAATTAGTAAGCTATTTCTACTGTCTGTCACATCATTTGATGCAAACCCTGATATAAATAGTAATAGAATATTTAACTAATATATGGTAGATATAAAACAGAAAAATATGGTGGTCATTGAGAATCATACTGTAATTAAGAATTAACGTCAGCTTTAACCTTTATTATATATTATAACAATTATACCTCGAATACCAGGACTATGTCGAAGTGATTCAGAAGTCCCAACCACTAATTCTTTAAGTATTTTACCCTCGATATCTTGAATCCTGGGATATCTCAAGTTTTTTCTCGGCCCCGTTAAGATCGAGATAATGAGGTTCGTATAACAGAATTTCAAAACTAACAGCTTTCTACAACAATGAACTCATACCATGAAAACACTCCCTGACTATAAATAAACTGATTCATTGTAACATCAAAGAATGAGATACATCTAACAACCAAACAACAGATACACACAATGTAGTGCGTGGACAAGTACTCTACTGGGACCATAATCAGACTACGAAAAACGTAAAAGGAACCAAAGATTCCCTCCAAAGCAGGTCCGCACTAGTAAACCCCTCAGCAAGTCTCTCATGTCTCATGAAATACTTTATTATGATTGAAATTAATTAGTGATAAAGCTCTGAATCAATACAAGGGAAAGGTCAAGTTTTCATATATAAATGTACATCTTAGACAGGACTCCATTTATAGTGGGCCAGACACCCATCCTTGAGATGCTGAATTAATCATTTCTAAAAGTCAAGGGAGGAAATGTTCACTTAAAAGGCGTACATCAAGCATTGGTGATTAAATATCCTACCAATCTTTTACCATTTCCCTCACAGGAGTGGACAGACATGCGGTGACTATGGAGTAGGAAATAAAATTAGTCAATCAATACAAACTCATAATTAATACCTGCATATATGTCAACGTTTGAAGATGTACAGTCACAGATCAATATCTCAGACATATTATATTAATTGTATACTGTAGATCTCATGGAATATATTGTGTGGAATTTATGATCGTGTCATTTCACAAGAATCATTCACAAAATAAAATTTCTTTGTTTTATTTTCGATATTGCTATATTACATACATTTAAAAATTATTGATCAACAGACCACTCACTGCAACAAGTTGAGATTTTAATTATGTTTGTTATGGCGTTCCAAAGTTTTCACATTTCATATTGATGCACAGAGAAATGAGAGGCACAGACCGAGGAAAAGTAATTATTAAACAGAGAAGAGAGAAAACAAGCTGTAATATGGAGAAAGCCATATATACACAAAGAAATGAGAGGTACAAACTGAAGCAAAAGAATGAGGGAAAAGCCATGGATACACAGAGAAATGAGAGGAGCAAACAGAGGCAATGAGGGAAAGCCATGGATAACAAGAGAAATGAGGGAGCAAAACAGAGGCAATGAGGGAAAAGCCAGGATACTAGAGAAATGAGAGAGCAAACAGAGGCTCAATGAAGGGAAAAGCCATGGATATACAGAGAAAAAGAGAGAGCAAACAGAGGCAATGAGGGAAAGCATGGATATACAGAGAAATGAGAGGAAGCAAACAGAGGCAATGAGGGAAAAGCCATGGATACATAGAGAAATGAGAGGAGCAAACAGAGGCAATGAGGGAAAAGCCATGGATACACAGAGAAATGAGAGGAGCAAACAGAGGCAATGAGGGAAAAGCATGGATACATAGAGAAATGAGAGGGCAAACAGAGGCAATGAGGGAAAAGCCATGGATATACAGAGAAATGAGAGAAGGCAAACAGAGGCAATGAGGGAAAAACCATGGATACACAGAGAAATAAGAGGAGCAAACAGAGGCAATGAGGGAAAAGCCATGGATACACAGAGAAATGAGAGGAGCAAACAGAGGCAAGGACAAGAGGGAAAAGCCATGGATACACAGAGAAATAGAGGAGCAACAGAGGCAAGACAGAGGGAAAAGCCATGGATACATAGAGAAATGAGAAGGAACAAACAGAGGCAATGAGGGAAAAGCCATGGATACATAGAGAAATGAGAGGAACAAACAGAGGCAATGAGGGAAAAGCATGGATACACAGAGAAATGAGAAGCAACAAACAGAGGCAATGAGGGAAAAGCCATGGATACATAGAGAAATGAGAGGAGCAAACAGAGGCAAGGACAAGGAGGGAAAGCCATGGATACACGAGAATGAGAGGGGCAAAGAGGCAAGAGGAAAAGCCCATGGATACACAGAGAAATGAGAAGGAGCACAGAGGCAAGGACAAGAGGGAAAGCCATGGATACATAGAGAAATAGAGAAGCAAACAGAGGCAATGAGAGGGAAAAGCCATGGATACATAGAGAAATGAGAGGGGCAAACAGAGGCAAGAGGGAAAAGCCATGGATACATAGAGAAATGAGAGGGGCAAACAGAGGCAATGAGGGAAAAGCCATGGATACACAGAGAATATAGAGGAGGCAAACAGAGGCAATGAGGGAAAAGCCATGGATAATAGAGAAATGAGAGGGGCAAACAGAGGGAATGAGGGAAAAGCCATGGATACACAGAGAAATGAGAGGAGCAAACAGAGGCAATGAGGGAAAAGCCATGGATACATAGAGAAATGAGAGGAGCAAACAGAGGCAATGAGGGAAAAGCCATGGATACAAGAGAAAATAGAGGAGCAAACAGAGGCAATGAGGGAAAAGCCATGGATACACAGAGAAATGAGAGGAGCAAACAGAGGCAATGAGGGAAAAGCCATGGATACAAGAGAAATGAAGAGGGAGCAAACAGAAGGCCAATGAGGGAAAAGCCATGGATCACAGAAGAAATAAGAGGAGCAAACAAGAGGCAATGAGGGAAAAGCCATGGATACAGAAGAAAATGAGAGAGCAAACAGGGCAATAAGGGAAAGCCATGGATACTAGAGAAATGAGAGGGGGCAAACAGAGGCAATGGGGAAAAGCCATGGATACATAGAGAAATGAAGGAGCAAACAGAGGCAAGACGAGGAAAAGCCATGGATCATAGAGAAATGAGAGAGCAAACAGAGGGCAATGAGGGAAAAGCCATGGATACACAGAGAAATGAGAGAGCAAACAGAGGCAATGAGGAAAAGCCATGGATACACAGAGAAATGAGAGGCAAAACAGAGGCAAGGACAAGAGGAAAAAGCCATGGATACACAGAGAAATAAGAGAAGCAAACAGAGGCAAAAGAGGAAAAGCCATAGGATACATAAGGAGAAATGAGAGGAGCAAACAGAGGCAAGACATGAGGGAAAAGCCATGGATACATAGAGAATAAGAGGAGGCAAACAGAGGCAAGGCAATGAGGGAAAGCCTATGGATACATAGAGAAATAAGAAGGAGCAAACAGATCAATGAGGGGATAAAACCATAGATACATAAAGAGAAATGAGAAGGAGCAAACAGAGACAATGAGGGAAAAGCCATAGATACATAAAGAGAAATGAGAGGAGCAAAACAGAGGCACTGAGGGAAAAGCCATTGGATAACATAGAGAATGAGAGGGGCAAACAGAGGCATGAGGGAAAAGCCATGGATAATAGAGAAATAAGAGGAGCAAAACAGAGGCAAGGACAAAGAGGGAAAAAGCCTGGATACACAGAGAAATGAGAAGAACATAACAGAGCGCAAGAGGGAAAAGCCATGGATACATAGAGAAATGAGAAGAACAAACAGAGGCAATGACGGGAAAAGCCATGGATATACAGAGAAATGAGAGAAGCAAACAGAGGCAGACAAGAGGGAAAAGCCATGGATACACAGAGAATAAGAGAGGAGCAAACAGAGGCAAGGATAAGAGGGAAAGTCCATGGATACACAGAGAAATGAGAGGAAGCAAACAGAGGCAATGAGGGAAAAGCCATGGATACATAAGAGAAATAAGAGGGGCAAACAGAGGCAAGGACAAGAGGGAAAAGCCATGGATACACAGAGAAATGAGAAGAGCAAACAGAGGCAATGAGGGGAAAAGCCATGGATACATAGAGACAATGAGAGGGGAAACAGAGGCAATGAGGGAAAAGCCATGGATACAGAGAATCGGAGAGGAGCAAACGAGGCAAGGACAGAGGGAAAGCCTGGATACAATAGAGAAATGAGAGAAGCAAAACAGAGGCAAGGACAAGAGGGAAAAGCCATGGATACACAGAGAAATGAGAGGGGCAAACAGAGGCAATGAGGGAAAGCCATGGATACAATAGAGAAATGAGGGAGCAAACAGAGGCAAGGAAAAAAGGAAGCCATGGATACATAGAGAAATGAGAGAAGCAAACAGAGGCAATGAGGGAAAAGCCATGGATACATAGAGATATAGAGGGGCAAACAGGGCCAATGGGGAAAAGCCATGGATACATTAAAGAAATAAGAGGAGCAAACAGATGCAATGAGGGAAAAGCCATAGATACATAAGAGAAAATGAGAGGGGCAAACAGAGGACAAGAGGGAAAGCCATAGATACATAAGAGAAATGAGAGGAGCAAACAGAGGCAATGAGGGAAAAGCCATGGATACGAGTAAGAAATGAGAGGGGCAAACAGAGGCAATGACGGAAAAGCCATGGAACATAGAGAAATAAGAGGAGCAACAGAGGCAAGGACAAGAGGGAAAAGCCATGGATACACAGAGAAATGAGAAGAACAAACAGAGGCAATGAGGGAAAAGCTATGGATACATAGAGAAATGAGAAGAACAAACAGAGGCAATGAGGGAAAAGCCATGGATTACAGAGAATGAGAGAAGCAAACAGAGGCAAGGACAAGAGGGAAAAAGCCATGGATACACAGAGAAATAGAAGGAGCAAACAGAGGCAAGGACAAGAGGGAAAAGTCATGGATATCACAGAGAAAGAGAGGAGCAAAGGGCAATATGAGGGAAAGCCATGGATACATAGGAAAATAAGAGGGGCAAACAGAGGCAAGGACAAGAGGGAAAAGCCATGGATACACAGAGAAATGAGAAGAGCAAACAGAGGCAATGAGGGAAAAGCCATGGATACATAGAGAAATGAGAGGGGAACAGAGGCAATGGGGAAAGCCATGGATACACAGAGAAATGAGAGGAGCAAACAGAGGCAAGGACAAGAGGGAAAGCATGGATACATAGAGAATGAGAGAAGCAAACAGAGCCAAGGACAAGAGGGAAAAAAGCCATGGATACACAGAGAAATGAGAGGGGCAAACAGAGAGCAATGAGGGAAAAGCCATGGATACATAGAGAAATGAGAGGAGCAAACAGAGGCAAGGAAAAGAGGGAAAGCGCATGATTACATAGAGAAATGAGAGAAGCAAACAGAGGCAATGAGGGAAAAGCCATGGATACATAGAGATATGAGAGGGGCAAACAGAGGCAAGGACAAGAGGGAAAAGCCATGGATACACAGAGAAATGAGAGGAGTAACAGAGGCAATGAGGGAAAAAAGCCATGGATACACAGAGAAATGAGAGGAGCAAACAGAGGCAAGGACAGAGGGAAAGCCATAGATACATAGAGAAATGAGAGAAGCAAACAGAGGCAATGAGGGAAAAGCCATGGATACATAGAGAAATGAGAGGAGCAACAGAGGCAATGAGGGAAAAGCCATGGATACACAGAGAAATAGAAGAGAGCAAAACAGAGGCAAGGACAAGAGGGAAAAGCCATGGATACATAGAGAAATAAGAGGACAAACAGAGGCAATGAGGGAAAAGCCATGGATACATAGAGAAATGAGAGAAGCAAACAGAGGCAATGAGGGAAAAGCCATGGATACATAGAGAAATAAGAGGAGCAAACAGAGGCAATGAGGGAAAAGCCATGGATACATAGAGAAATGAGAGAAGCAAACAGAGGCAATGAGGGAAAAGCCATGGATACATGGAGAATGAGAAGAGCAAACAGAGGCAATGAGGGAAAAGCCATGGATACACAGAGAAATGAGAGGAGCAAACAGAGGCAAGGAAAAGAGGGAAAGCCATGGATACATAGAGAAATGAAAGAAGCAAACAGAGGCAATGAGGGAAAAGCCATGGATACATAGAGAAATGAGAGGGGCAAACAGAGGCAAGGACAAGAGGGAAAGCCATGGATACACAGAGAAATGAGAGGAGTAAACAGAGGCAATGAGGGAAAAGCCATGGATACACAGAGAAATGAGAGGAGCAAACAGAGCAAGGACAAGAGGGGAAAGCCATGGATACATAGAGAAAAGAGAGAAGCAAACAGAGCAATGAGGGAAAAGCCATGGATACATAGAGAAATGAGAGGAGCAAACAGAGGCAATGAGGAAAAGCCATGGATACACAGAGAAATGAGAGGAGCAAACAGAGGCAAGGACAAGAGGGAAAAGCCATGGATACACAGAGAAATGAGAGGAGCAAACAGAGGCAAGGACAAGAGGGAAAGCCATGGATACATAGAGAAATGAGAGAAGCAAACAGAGGCAATGAGGGAAAAGCCATGGATACATAGAGAAATGAGAGGAGCAAACAGAGGCAATGAGGGAAAAGCCATGGATACATAGAGAAATGAGAGGGGCAAACAGAGGCAATGAGGGAAAAGCCATGGATACACAGAGAAATGAGAGGAGCAAACAGAGGCAAGGAAAAGAGGGAAAGCCATGGATACATAGAGAAATGAAAGAAGCAAACAGAGGCAATGAGGGAAAAGCCATGGATACATAGAGAAATGAGAGGGGCAAACAGAGGCAAGGACAAGAGGGAAAAGCCATGGATACACAGAGAAATGAGAGGAGTAAACAGAGGCAATGAGGGAAAAGCCATGGATACACAGAGAAATGAGAGGAGCAAACAGAGGCAAGGACAAGAGGAAAGCCATGGATACATAGAGAAATGAGAGAAGCAAACAGAGGCAATGAGGAAAAGCCATGGATAACATAGAGAAATGAGAGGAGCAAACAGAGGCAATGAGGGAAAAGCCATGGATACACAGAGAAATGAGAGGAGCAAACAGAGGCAAGGACAAGAGGGAAAAGCCATGGATACACAGAGAAATGAGAGGAGCAAACAGAGCAAGGACAAGAGGGAAAGCATGGATACATAGAGAAATGAGAGAAGCAAACAGAGGCAATGAGGGAAAAGCCATGGATACATAGAGAAATGAGAGGAGCAAACAGAGGCAATGAGGGAAAAGCCATGGATACATAGAGAAATGAGAGGGGCAAAACAGAGGCAATGAGGGAAAAGCCATGGATACACAGAGAAATGAGAGGAGCAAACAGAGGCAAGGACAAGAGGGAAAAGCCATGGATACATAGAGAAATAAGAGGAGCAAACAGAGGCAATGAGGGAAAAACCATGGATACATAGAGAAATGAGAGGAAGCAAACAGAGGCAATGAGGGAAAAGTAAGAGGTTAAAGTAGTTACTTGTCTACAGACAATGGTGGCTTTATATGACTTTGAGCATTTGATTTTGAGAGCCGACTTTTTTAATTCAAAACATCTTTTTTTTATATGCGAGTTGTATGAATGTTATGAATGAACAATATTTTGTAGAAAATCTAAGGAAATTGAAAAATATGGTAACTTATTTGTACTAAACCTCTAATTACCTCACTTAAGTGTCTCCCAAATGTGGGCATTTTGAGAACAATTGCTTCTTGTTTTTTGGTAATAAATATGGATGGGGTGATAAATTTCTCACGCAACTTCATCAACCTTCAGACATTTAAGATATTCTGACAGGTTTATGATATGTATAAGAAAATACCATAATCCTCAGAAGTCTCCTTATCTGTGGAGATTTTAGCTAATTGTTTTGTGTTTTGGTGGCAATCATAATCCACATTGTCTGGATGGGACCTGCCAAGAATGTATTGATTAGTTGCATGAAGGATTACCAGTATCAGTGAAAAAGCATTCCAGTGTGAAACTGAACTCAGATGGCAATGTTATCGGCAGTAAACATTGGAGACACCCACAAATTGTCTTCATCAGGTATAACGGAGATTTTTTTCTTATCCCATCCATTACTTGTTTCTGACTTTAGTCTAAAGGTCAATAATTTCCCTTCTCCATCAAGGAACAATATGGAGATTTGATTATTCATAACTGAGAGTGCATCAACTTCAATCAACAAATCCACATTTGCACATCATTCATTATTTTCTTTTCTGTCTTGTCTTTTTCAATTCATCTGGGTCATTTAACAGTTAACAATTTTAGTTCTTGAATATAAGAATGTTTCATTTCTTACCATATACCGGTATGATAATCTAAAAATAGCCCCAACTCACTTCGAATTTCGTGAAAATTACACAACTGAAATTTAATTGTGAATTCACTTTCGCATTGTGTTTGCTTAGCTATTAATGCATTTGTTTGCATCAAGGAAATGACTCCCAAATACTTTTTAAGCAAAGTAAGACTTCTACTTTGTCCAAGTTTTATAAATCTCAAATTCTTCATGTATCTTTGCAAATGCTCACTCGCTTTGCACATGACACTAATATATATTCTGTTCGTTAATGTCAATCTCCATTGCTCTGGAGTTGCAGTATCTGGGGACAATCCTAGGGTTTGAAATTTGTAATCTGGATTCCCTAAGGAACCACTGAACCACCATACATCTCTGGAAAACCTGTTGGACTAAGGAACCACTCAACACCTAGAAGATCTATTGCCCAGGGATCCACTCAGCAACCCTTAACACCTCTAGAGGACCTATTATGCAGGGATTCACTGATCCACCTTACACCACTGGAAGACTTATTACCTAAGGATCCACTGAACCACACAACATTTCTAGAGGACATATTGTCTAGGGATCCACTGAGCCACCCTACACCTCTAGAGGACTGATTGTCTAGAGATCCACTGAGCCACTCTACACCTCTAGAGGACCTATTATCTAAGGGATCCACTGAACCACCCTACACCTCTAGAGGACATATTGTCGAGAGATCCACTGAACCACCTACACCTCTACAGGACTGATTGTCTAGAGATCCACTGAATCACCCTACACCTCTAGAGGAGATCCACTGAACCACCCTACACCTCTAGAGGACTGATTGTCTAGAGATCCACTGAGCCACCCTACACCTCTAGAGGACCTATTGTCTAGAGATCACTGACACACCCTACACCTCTAGAGGACTGATTGTCTAGAGATCCACTGAATCACCCTACACCTCTAGAGGAGATCCACTGAACACACCTACACCTCTAGAGGACATATTGTCTAGGGATCCACCCAGCCACCCAAAACCTTTTGAGGACTGATTGTCTGTGGATCCACTGAGCCACCCTACACCTCTAGAGTATAATATTGTCTAGGGATCCACTGAACCACCCTACACCTCTAGAAGACCTACCACCCTGGGGATCCATTGAACCATCCTGAAACTCTGGTTGACTTAAAGCTTTAATGATTCACTAAACTACCCCATAACTATTAAGTGCAAAATTAACAAACTCAAATAATTGAAGTTGATCTTTACTTATCTGAAGATATTAATTCAATCATTGCATGTTATTAATTGAATTAAAACATGCATTAATTGAATGGATGCATGCAATGATTTGATAGAAGCAAACACTACTTCAATTATTGTGAGCATTAATTGAATCAATGTGCATATTAATTAAACTGATGCATGCATTAAATGAATTATTGCTCTATAGTATGCATCAAATCAACTGTTGATGTCATCAATTCACTTGAGGAGAGCAACAATTCATTTATAGCACTCACCAGTTCAGCTGAATAATTAATGCTACCAACAATTTAAATTTGAAGATATAATTAATTATTTGAAGAGATATCTCTATATAAATTTAACTAGTTGTGTCTTCTATTATTTGAGTTGATGTGATTTTGGCGCTGCTGACAATGTAGGACCCGTTGTCCTAGTGATGGACTGTCACTCACCTTCATGACCACGTTATTGGTGTCCAGCAGAGAATCGCAGATCTTGACGTTTCCCACCTCCACCAGTTCCTGTAGGAACATACGGAAGATTCCAACCAACCTGTAAAAATCAGAACAGTAAAAAGCAGTGTAGAGTGAAATACTGTACTTGTAAAGTGACTTACATCCAAACATTTAGATGAACAGAGTACACAAGTATAGAATCAATTTTAGTACACATGTATTCATGCTGAAATTCCTGTATACATAAAAGCCTTTCTACTGTCTTCTGACTCTTGACTACCTAAGTATTCTCAAACAAATGCAACTTTTAAGTTGTATGGATGGAGTCTGTCATTGTGCATGAATGGCTGTCTTGAAAATTTAGGATATTTTAAGTCTTATTTTGTAAAAGATCACAAGTAAAAATAAATTTTAATAGAAAATAAACCCATCAGATCATACATAACTTTACAAACATGAATTTTACATAACGTTACTACAATTAATTACAGTTTTTGCTGTCTGATGTGTTTAATACTAATTGTTAGGTCACTCTTTATACTGATTTTGATAACGAATTACCGAAATTCAGTTTATCTGATCAAGGTAGAGGGTCCTTGGTGGAAGCGAGTGGTCTACAGAGGATGCTTACTCCTCCTAAGCAACAGATTCCACCAAGGAAGGAGCTTTAATACTGTAGAAGCACAAATATACGTCATGGATTAAATTTCGTTAATTTCGTTGGTAGCATAAATCAACGAAATTAAATCCATGACGATTTTTTAACCCAACTGTTTATAAATACAGAGCTGTCTGAAATGACAAAATTAAAACCCGACGAATTTTTTTGGGGAATCAAAACAACGAAATTTTAACCTGACTAATATTTGTGCTTCTACAGTATATATAAGCATGCTGCCCAATCGTATTTATGTACCTTCTACTATACACACATGAATACAATATTGTTCAAATCAAATTGGCCGATTTCACCTCTGGTGTATTCCGGGGTCCGTGTTTGCATTACTCTCAGTTTTATAATCTTTACAAGTTTTTATGAGATTGATCACTATTTGTTATCTTCATTTTTTCATTATTAAATATTTAAACTTACAGAAATCTGAATACAAATCTCCTCTACCTATTTACTACAATATTATAAAGCTATTAATAGCTAGTACCCTAGCTAATTTGCTATTGTAATGATTTTGTCTGGAGTTTATCAAATCAGTGTATCGTTCCATTCAAATCTGATCAAAATTAATGAGAATTTCCACAAAAATTCAATTCAGAAGAAAAATATCAATGAGAAATTGACATTTTCAAATTAAAGTGATAAATGTTTCTATTTTGGGAAGTATATCATTATCACCTTTGGTGAATGTGTCCAAAAAGTGTACATTACAAATCAACAGTTCTTTCCAAACGAAAAAAAAAAACAAATTCAACATTTCCACGATCTTGATTGAAAGCAATTACGATCTATACGGAAAAAAAAAAAAATCCCTGGAGATATCTGCAAATAGACCCCACCATACATCAGCAGTATAAAAAGGATCACTGACAATCCATTCAATGAATGCATCAGCCAACATCGCTTTCAACTGAGTCTGTTCAGTGTTTACCTGTTGGACAGATATCTATTGTAGTTGAAGAGTTGAATTTCAATGACCTCATCTTTTTCAATGGGCCTCGCCACAGGCCACTGGAATGTCTGCGAAAACAAAATACACGTGGCGGTGAACTTAATCATTGGTTATCATAAGAGTACGCATTAAGTAACTCTGTATAGAATATTTCACTTGGTGTACAGGTAGATATGAACTAATAACTTCAAATGGCATCCCAGTGTTAAAAAGGTTCAATGCCATTTTGCTTTTCCCCACATATTTTATAATTTATTTTTTTTTGTTATTATCATTTTTTTTTTTACAGTAGCATATATTGAAAATACATGTTATTCCACTATAACAAAGCAGTCATCCATTTTCATATCAAGTGAATAATTTTTAATTACTTATATCTCATCAAACTGCAAAAAATAAATGGGTTTTGCAATAACAGGAGACAACAATATGTAATTTGAGATCTATTTGGTCTATATTCAGAGCTGGAGTTTTCCTCAAATTTCAAAAATGCTTTCAATAACTACAGCTACTCTATTTATACTGAAATTGGTTAACAGATAGAATGAAATTGGTTAACAGATAGACGGAAATATTTTTTTTTTTAGATAGACGGAAATATTGCTTATTGTGCCCCCGGAATCTTTGATTTGGGAGCATATAGTTTTTTGGTCTGTCTGTCTGTCCGTTTGTCTGTTTGTCCGCAGGAAAAACTTTAACATTGGCTATATATATCTATAGGACTTTCATATTACACATGTGTATTTCTTATGACAGCCCTTTCTAGAGGTGCCAAAATATTTGACCTGACCTTGACCTTGAAGTTTGACTACATTGGCCATAACTTTTGAATGGTAAGCAATAGGACTTTCATATTTCACATGTGTATTCTTTATGCCATGCCATTTCCACTGGTACCAAAACTTTTGACCTCCTGACCTTGAAGTTTGACCTACTTTTCAAAAACTTTAACATTGGCCAAGATTTTTGAAAGTAAGTGATAGACTTTTCAAATTTCACATGCGTAATCGTTTTGGCAAGCCCATTCCACTGGCATGTGGATATCCGGGGGCATCAGTATTTCACAAACACATCTTGTTTTGAAATAGAAATAATTCCTCAACTACATTCCTCTATCCATTGAAATGTCAATTAATTCTAATTCCCTTATATATAGGATCTCCCATAGGTATGTTGTCATATTGATTTATATCCACGAGTTGGGAGTTTCTATCCCCAAGCCCTTGCGAGGTGATAGAAAACACACAACGAGTTGGATATAATATTATATCATACCACCCATGGGAAATTCTTTTATCACATGTTACCAATCCCACTTCTGTGTTTTCTATCATGCATTACATTGAATCTGTAGCCATGTCATAGTACGCAACGTCACAAGTACATGTAGGGGGCTAGAAAGAGTGCTACAACAATACACAAACAAATCATGTTTGAGAAGAATCTTTTCAATTGCTGAATAAATTTAAAGTAGAATATATTTTCACAATATTAATATTTCATTACCACTGTTTTGTATCCAGTCAGTAGGTAGAGTCTGTATGATTGTACACAATCGACGTAAATTTTACGTATGTTTGTGACGTCACAATTGGCGTAGGAAACATAGTGTAATAATTAGAATTTATGTTATGAGTGATATCCACGTGATAAAGGAGTAAACATGTGATAAATTGAAATATCACTTAATTTGAAGCAAATTAACAGTCTGTTAAGTTGATTATAAGTAATTGTTTCAAAATAGAATACAACCCATTAGTCATGATCATGGTTAGTGAATTGTAATCAGTAAACCAACTGTATAACTTAGACTTGCTTATTGCATGTGTTTATGATTCTAGAGAGGTCTTTCCCGTTCCTTGACCTTGGCTGCAATATGGCTGCAGGAAAATATTCCTTGATTACTACTGCAGTATTCAGCCTTCTAATGCTGATTATTGCCTTGGCTCTATGTACCTGTATATAAGTGTAATAATTGATTTATCTTTACTTCATTCTATGTACAATAAGTTTCGCCAGTTTGAAATGTAATAGGATAGGAGAAAATTGATGGCTTGACAGGGAATCAAACCTGGGATCTATGAGCACCAAATTTAACTGAGGATATCAATTTATTCAAATTAGTTTAATTTCTGCATCAAAGAAAACCTGATTCTGACTTCAAGTTGTGCATTGATATATATGAATAGAAACTCCAATCGTATCATGTTATATCATCTAAAATCAATGCTTTTTGGAAAATTTAAATGATAAGGAAGTAATTTTTTTTTTTTTGAAGGGGGGGGGGGGGTTGGATGAAGGTACCTGAGGTATACTACAAAAAAAAGATGTGTTTGTGATGTTCCCAGGACAGCATATTATTGAACAGTAGGTAAGTCCAAGGTCAAGGTCGGGACATTTGTTACCAGTGGAAAGGGCTTGTCGTACTGAATACACATGTGAAATATTAAAGCCCTATCACTTACCATTCAAAAGTTATGGCCATGATTGTTAAAGTTCTTGAAAAGTAGGTCAAAGCTCAAGGTCAAAATCAGAAGGTCCAAAAGTTTGGTACCATTTGAAAGACCTTGTCATAAGAAATACACAAAGGTGAAATATGAAAGCCCTATCACTTACCATTTAAAAGTTATGACCAATGTTAAAGTTTTTCTTGCGGACAAACAGACAAACAGACCCAAAACTATATGCCCCCAAACTGAAGATTCAGGGGGCATGATTATACAATACAAATGATAAGATATACAATTCAAATGGAAATTAGACAATACAAATGGAAAAGATCAAATAATGCTATGTTTAGCATCTTATCAAAGAATCCATCAAAGCCCAATTTGACTGGCTCATATTTTTTTTTAAAAAACATATAATCCATGTGTCTTTAATCAAAAAAAAAATGGCTGAGAACTAATGATGGAAAGCACAATAGTCAGGTCATCATTTAAGAGTTGTGATGGAGTTAGTTTAAAGATCATTAACACTTTCTAAATGAAAATGCTTTAAGCAATATATTGTTTGCTTTGCAAAACATTTGTATCTAGAATGGAGGCTCAAACTTTGGGTAAAGCAAAGACATCTGAACCTACTGAGCACTGTGCGGTGAGGGCTGAACCAGGCAAAACAAAGACATCTGAACCTACTGAGCACAGTGAGGTGAAGGCTGAACCAGGTAAAGCAAAGACATCTGAACCTACTGAGCACAGTGAGGTGAAGGCTGAACCAGGTAAAGCAAAGACATCTGAACCTACTGAGCACAGTGAGGTGAAGGCTGAACCAGGTAAAGCAAAGACATCTGAACCTACTGAGCACAGTGAGGTGAAGGCTGAACCAGGTAAAGCAAAGACATCTGAACCTACTGAGCACAGTGAGGTGAAGGCTGAACCAGGTAAAGCAAAGACATCTGAACCTACTGAGCACAGTGAGGTGAAGGCTGAACCAGGTAAAGCAAAGACATCTGAACCTACTGAGCACAGTGAGGTGAAGGCTGAACCAGGTAAAGCAAAGACATCTGAACCTACTGAGCACAGTGAGGTGAAGGCTGAACCAGGTAAAGCAAAGACATCTGAACCTACTGAGCACAGTGAGGTGAAGGCTGAACCAGGTAAAGCAAAGACATCTGAACCTACTGAGCACTGTAAGGTGAAGGCTGAACCAGGCAAAACAATGGCTTTTGAGCTCAATAAGGAATGCAAGGTGCGAATCAATGGGATCTGAACTCAGTGAATGCTGACTATTGAAACCATTAATTGCTCAATTGTCAGACTTCCACAGACAATGGGATATTGTTTAAAAAAAATTCAGCTTTGGAATTCATGACAGATGGTAAGATTTTTTAGAAATATTTTAAATGTATGATGCAAAAGTAAACTTTGACTGGTGTTAGTCTGGACATTGTCTTATATATGAGTCCACCGTGTGCTGATCGAATTTAAGATCCCAACTCGGTTACATTTACTAGTTAGCTTGTTCAGTTGGCATCCCAGAAATCAGTAGTACACATGTAGAAATCACTCACCTGATCAAAAAATGCACTTCCTTCTGCATCCTCTACCACCTCAGTGTAATGAAAGACACCTGCAATATTGAAATAAAACTTTTGATAAGCTATGGGTTTCATTTGATAACAAAAAAATATGTTACATTTACAAGAAATCAAGATGTGATTCTAAGTCTAAAAGACAGCCATGTAAATTGACAAACTGCAGATAAAAATTACACTTGTTATATAACTTACAACCTAAGGATTATTCAGTAATCATGTCTAGTTTAACTGAACCTGTGGATATTTTGGTATTAGTTAGCAGGAAAGCCATTTAATGTCATGCATCTCAAAATGATTCAATAGCTGCAATTCCATCTTTGATTTAATATTGAGACTTTAATTACATGATTCGGAAAATTTATGGCTGGACCAGACATGGAACCTGGAACCCCTACATTACTTGGAACCCCTGCATTACTAGCCAGGTGCTCTAGCCACTGAGTTACCCAGACTGGAACCCCTGCATTACTTGGAACCCCTGCATTACTAGCCAGGTGCTCTAGCCACTGAGTTACCCAGACTGGAACCCCTGCATTACTTGGAACCCCTGCATTACTAGCCAGGTGCTCTAGCCACTGAGTTACCCAGACTGGAACCCCTGCATTACTTGGAACCCCTGCATTACTAGCCAGGTGCTCTAGCCACTGAGTTACCCAGACTGGAACCCCTGCATTACTTGGAACCCCTGCATTACTAGCCAGGTGCTCTAGCCACTGAGTTACCCAGCCTGGAACCCCTGCATTACTAGTCATGTGCTCTGAGTCACTGAGCTATACAGA
>CAJDSM010035621.1:8880-22404 GCA_903981925.1 Ostrea lurida | reverse complement strand
ACAAAGGATACCCCCTGCCACCCAACTATATTTTTACGCTCACCTTGATCACGAATGCTTGACAAAGATAAGGCCCGGCCACAAATCCATGTTAAAAACCTATAAGTTTGATCTGATAATCAAGATCAAGGTTATACCAGAAGGTCAGAATATGTAGAGTGATACACTGCATGCGGGGTGTATACCATGGTGATACACTATAAGCGCAATATAATCCAATGTTAGAAAACTTATACTATGGACCTTGAGGTCAAAAACAAGGTCATTAATCGGTCAAAGGTCACATTATAGTCATGAATGTATGCTAATACATCCTCTCATAATGATACACCCATATGCATGTATGGTCATGCATACGTCAAGAATCACAGAAGTATGGCCTAGACACGAATTAAACACGCAGACGGACAGACAGACAAACAGAGTATCATGACACATCATCGCATATGATGCATCCATATGCCAAATACAGGAAAGCCTATGGCAAAGAACTGAAAGAAGTATTGTGTCCGGACAGAATTCATGTTAAATAAACTGATATTTTTATCTGAGTCAAGGTGAAGGCTCATACAGAGGTCATCAATTATACATGACACATCGTCTAATAGTGACACACCCATATGCCAAAATATGGTATGCCTACCTCAAAGAACAAAAGAAGTATGGCCCGGACACGAATCTGCACAGACAGACAGACGGACAGGTGATTCTATATACCCCCAAACTTGTTTGGGGGGTATAAAAAATACTAGTAACCGGAAAACAACGCCAAATCCCATCTTGGAGTGTGTAGTTTGATAATGCTTTTTTCTGAAAGAAGTCACATGTTAAAAAAGATGGAGTCGTGGTTTCTTAAATTGCGGTTCAGTATACATAAATTGTGTAACGTGGTTTTTATCGTTTACCGGATATAGCGCAGCAGGATATATGAAAAATATCTTTCAGTTATATGAATACAAGCACCAAACTTGGCATGAATTGTAGTTTAACAATATTTAACAAAAAGTACATTACAATAAAAAGTACAAGATGGCCGGCCATTTTCCCAATATGGCCGACATTGACCAGAAATTTCAATTACACGGATAAACTGACCTCTCTAAATGTTATTTTTAAAGAATGTATAAGATATTCTTCCAGTATGAAATTTCTCACTATGTGAACATGTTTTAATCAAGTTCATAATTTTATTTTCGAAGGGTGTCGTCTAAGCACAACCAATGGGCACAGTGTGATCGTCACTGCTGGAGACCCACATGGGGTTTCAGGTGTCAGCTATTATGTTATCTATAATATTTACTATTCTCAAATGCTACTTAGCTAGCCCACAACGCCAACATAAAATTTTATATTTTGTTGGCAGGGTTTCACAATGTCACGTTTAATAGGCAGCATTTCGTAAACTCTACAGTCGTTATAACAATTTAGTTTACCAGTTGACGCTACCATTGAGTCAAATGCTATCTGTAATGTGTTTCATAGCCATGTGTTAGCCTGGTTTCAACACTGATTTCACTACAGATTTCCCCGTTTACCTGATTCAAGACTATGGCTCACGGCGGGTTGGGACCGTCACAGTAGAGATGCTTAGACTCCCTCCTAGGCATCTGATTCCCACCTCTTGATGTATCCAGGTCGTATTTGCCCACCTTGTTTTTGTATTCCATTTGGACTTTACGAGGAATGATTCAAATATTCCGTTATTCTTTAGCATTTACTTTGTAAATGTTTACTGTATGGAAGTGAGAACAGCCACACCCTGCATTGAACAGGGTGTGTCAGCACGAGAAAAACCGAATTAAGGATAACGGGGTTTTATGTTATCTGGAAGGTGTACAGATCACCCGGGTTTAAATTGGCACTGGTGAACGATCGGGCTAGATGTACGGGTGTGACTTTAAAACATAAATTCGAATCTAGTGTATCCATAGATCAAAATGTTTTGATTGTCCAGGGGGTAAACAGATAAACCCTCGGCCTTGATTACAATTGTAATTATTATTGCATTTCCGTAATCAATTTACATTTTTGATCTTTATTTTTGTCCCATGTCGATTAATTTTGAAAGATGTCAGGAATTGATACGTACATGTTGCTCCCACACGACAAACAGACTGGAATATAATGCTGTCCGTGTGCTAGACAGAAAAAGGAAGAGGGGTAAAAATCACAACCTATTAGAATATTAACGCCAGGGAAGATAGAGATCTGATATGTCATGATTGCAACAAACGTTCCTTTATTCAAGAGACAGTTAACAAGCTTACTGATTTTACTGATTCCTAGACGATTGACGAAGGGAATTCGAATAGAATAGAAGAAATCAGCTCCGAAAACAAAGCAAGAATATCCCAAAACTTGCAGACTCAGTTTAGGCAATACAGCTAGAAGAGAGAAACTAATATAAGGGTAAGTCTTCCTCAATTTGTCATACATATTTGTATTCAGAAAAAAGGAGATTGATTACGTATTGAAAGCCAAGTATGTTTTTCTTTTGTGAAAGACAGGAACCCATCGCAAGATTTTACGACAAGCTAATGACAAATGGCAGCTGTATAAGAAGATTGAAATGAATTGCACAAGAACATTTAAATGATGGCAAAGCTTTCAGCAAGGTTAAGTGGCGTCGGTGGTTTAGTGGATTAGGTGTCAGACTCTCGACCGAGAGGTTGTGGAGTTCGGAATCCTGGTCGGAAAGACCGACGCTTGTGTCCTTGGAAAGGCACTTTACACGAATCTTCCTCACTTTACCCAAGTTAAAGGGTACCTGCTAATAGACGGTGACAAATATTGTCAGAATGTTTAGTGTTTCTGAGGCGCTGTAATGGAGCTTGCACTGAGAAAGGTTCTGGATTGTTAAGTTGTGCCGGGGTAAATAAGCATTGTAAAAGCGCTTTTGAGGCACTTTAGGTGGATAGGCGCTATATAAATCCGAAATAGGCAGAGCTTCATGAGGGAAAACTCCAACAAAAGAGTTATGTCAATTTCTGTCAGAAATGATTGTTAGACATTGTAACAACAATATGTTTTGTAACCACGGTGAGACTGTGAATAGTGATGTGCAATTTTTGAAAGCAGATTAGATAATCTTCACAGGTCTTGTAATCATGAGGGGCTGATACAAGAATTGGTTGTGGCGATGTCACGACACAGCTTTGAGAGAGGGCTAAAGTTTTTATATTAAAAGGCGAACGAATACAGACGTTTTCGTGAATGCTGCAAGTGTTCCTCATAGGCCTGAGAGAAGCTTTGGTCAGAGTAAAACTGTTATATGGTTACCTGGTTCATGATATGGTTTAGTAGCAGGTTGAGCCGAGAGGAGTCTGTGGTATTTTTTTTTTTTCTTTTTCATGGTTCATGATTTTCAAAAGGTAACGGGAAAAGTCTATAAAGACAACTTGGAACTGTTTGTCCTATGTTACTGATTTGTTTTCAAAAATTGGGTATATATTCCGGTACTGTGATGGTCAGATATATAGTGTGTCTCTTTATGATAGGTCTATGATAGCTCCCTGATCGCAAGTTGTGACGAAAAGCCAGATTCGATGATATTGCAAGGAAGCAACGTTCATTTGTGCTAGATCCCACCTACAAAAGCATCATTTTTTTATCAGCATACTAAGCGTCAACATAATCAGGCTGTTGTACATATGGGCTCAAACATTGGCATGTTTAATGGAAGAATATAAGTTTCTCTGATTGGGGATTGGAAGCTAAAGGATAAGGTTATGGACAGTTGATTATGGTCTGAGCTTCCTCCGATTGCTGATGTCATGCAAGCAAGCTTACAAATGTGGATGAAGCAAATAGGTTGTTCGAGAGCCTATGAATAATGTTATGCAATTTCTATAGTTTTGGCGAGTGTCTCCTGCCTCGTGTTACAATTTGGAATAGATCATGTAGGCCAATAGTAAGGTTGGTGTGTATAGCCGTAAGTCGCACCTTTAGTACCTAGTACCAAGTACCTAGTGACAATCACTGAGTGTCATATAATGGCTTTTTATCTAATGATGCATTCAAGGCGGATAAGGTGTAAAGGAACAGCTTGGATATTTTTTAATAAAGCAATATCTCTAAGGCAGAAAATAGAGCTCACAACTAATGAGATACTTTTTTAGAAAAAATTGATGTAAAATTTTCATTTTTGTCAGGTCAAGAGAATTAGTATAACTCACCAATTAGCATTATCCATCAGTAGGCGACTGAGCTACAAATAAGTATTATTCAGGCAAACAATCCAAATATACAGGCATGGCCGCCCAATTGGTCGGTTTGTAAATCATTGTGTCGAATCGACAAAAATTAATCTCACAGTTTTACTCGGTATATTTCCGCGTTGAAGCTGCAATGTTAGACGACCTGATCTTAAGTTTCTCAACATTAATATCTACCCACATGCGAGACGACGAGAGAACTATCCTAAAGTTTAAAAAAACCAAATGAAACTGGGGATATAAATGTTTCAATACGATAAGTTCATTCTCGCTATGTAAATATGTCGACGACCAGGAAATTACTAACAGTGTATACAAAGATAGGGCTTGAGAAACAGCGTATAATCAGTTTGTCAGATGATCATTCTACACAGATTGTGGTAATATGTGCGTGAAGATGTGTGAACATTAAACTGTCAAGACAGATTATCACAGTACTAATTAAAGGGGTATGATTTCCACCAAGGGGGGGTACAGTGTTGATTGACCGTATAGTCCAATCCTGATAATGTTGATGTCGTTTTCTATCCCCTTTCGGCGCAGGGGAACAGGTAGAAAAGTAAACCACAAACAGGCGTCGTCCTATGCTGGATCGCAGAGTGAAGACAGAAGGGTGCTTGTTCGATCAGTTCGGAGGTGAACCGTAAGCACCCCAATTAAACGACGCAACCACCAGATTTAATGAAGCATAGAGGAGGATCTCTCTCACACAACGAGCCTGGGCGAAAGGGATATAGAAAAACAAACAATAAGTTGGATAATAAATTATATCAAACCACTTACCCATGGGAGATTCTTTTTATCCATGCACCAACCCCTTCTTCTCTGTTTTCTTTCTGGGCATTACATTGACTGTAAGCCACCAGATGATCACTAAGTATGGAATGTCACAGCAGTACGCATAAAGAAAGTAGTCAACAACAAATACACAAACACATCATGTTTTTGAGAACGATTCTTTTCAATTGCTGAGAATAAATTTAAACAAAGAGTATGATTTTCACAGATATGAACATTTTGCATCTTTAATGCGTTACCACAGTTTTGCTATCGCGAGGTCATAGGAGAAAAGAGAAAAGGATCGTCCCTTTCTATCGTTTCGATTATAATACCTAGCGAGTTCGGATGTGAGGTAATTTTTTAGCACGGTTAGTTTTAAGTGTGGTGTGATTGACGGTCAATCTGCCTGGAAACTCTTGGTCGAACACACCAACTTACTTGGACACTAGTTTCACCATATGCTGTCGCAGCATAAGAAATCGATACGGAGATACCTAGTTTGTGTTTATATGTGTCACTACTGTTTCCCACCTGTCTGACACTCCAAAGGAGGTAAAAAGACAACTGATCAGTATCAAATTAGAGAGTACAACTGTCCCATGCGATATGACGTACACAAATTTTGTCGTAGAGAAATACTTGTAATGCTTATTTGCCCCCTCATGTAAGCAAGTTATAACTTAATGTTGCGGAAGACACACAAATTTTACTCCTATTAATCTGCATAATTTCCGGAAACAGATCATGAGCTCTCATTTCTCTAGTGTATGTTGTTCTATTTGCTATGACTGATAGCAAGGTATTACAAAGATAATTTGGGCATAGTAATCCGCTTTTGACAACTAAACTGTACGCTGTGGACATCGAGCTTATTTGAGTGAAGCAGATCGATAAATGTCAATATGTCTCTCGAGTGGTTTACATTTTTGAGTTAAAGCACTCACTTCGAAGTGAGTTTTTTTCCACACTTGCTATAAAATTTGTCATGGCCGAGTGAGAAACACTTTATAGCATATTTCTCATAACTTAAAATTGCTGGTACAGGGAAAGAACATACCGATTGGTATGAACTAGTGGGAGAATTACAATAGTTTGTGTTTATCTATCACGCTTGGTGGACAAGTGCTCCCATCGCAGCCAAAGGTTGAGGAGAATTTTATTAGCTCCACAAAATATTGGTAAAAGCAGGGTCGAAGGACTGTCATTATAAAAAATAAATCCTATTATAGAAGAGATATCTAACATTCGTGGCGCCCGAAAGAAACAAAGCTAAATATAGAACTGAGAATTATATTTAGATTATATTGTCTTGCCTATACATTATTATTTTAGTGGAGATTATACACAAAATAATACCAGGCACACTGTTCAGCTGGAGAGACGTACAGTTATCGTGAAACCACGCACCCAATTTATAGCATCCATTATCTCCCTCCACCACGACAAAGATAACTCGCACACCAGTGCAGTCCCAATATACTCCACTGACTAAAATCGACTACGTATCCACTGACAACTACAAATAATAGATAAAACACTAGTATATCGACTATAAATTGCGCTATCCACTTATATATATCAACAAGGGCCTATACACATGTAATGATTACGGTCAGACATTCTTGGCTTTCAGTGTCACGAGTATGTCTGTAGCTGGCTAAGACACCATGATCTTCACAAAGCATCGGAGGAAGCCTCAGACCATACAACTTCCAATACATTATCCTTTAGCTTCCCAACCCAATTCAGAGAAACTTATCTTCTTCCAGTTAAACATGCCAATGTTTAGAGTCGCCTTACTATACAAACGTACGCTGAGAGCTGATCATGTTGTACGCTTAGTAGTGCTCGAATCAATGTATGACTTTTGTAGGAATGGGTATCTAGCACTAGCTAAATGAACGTTGCTTCCTTGCAATATTTATATCGTTAATGGCTGGCGGCCTTCGTCAACGACTTTTGCGACAGGAACTATCTAGACCTATCATAAAGAGACACGACTATATGATTCTGAACTTTCAATTCGCTTCCATCTAACATTTTACCAGGTGGCAGGGATATATACCCAATTTTTGAAACAAATCAGTAACATAAGGACAAACATTCCAAGTTGTCTTATAGACTTTTCCCCGTTACCTTTGAAATCTGACACATGAAAAAAAAAAAAAAAAATACCAGCAGACTCCTCTCGGCTCAACCTGCTACTAACATATCATGAACAGGTAACCAATATAACATTTTTACTCTGACCAAAGCTTCTCTCAGCCTATGGAAACCACTTGCAGCATTCACGAAAACGTCTGTATCGTTCGCTTTAATCATAAAAACTTTATGCCCTCTCTCAAAGACTGTGTCTGACATGCACAACAATTCTTGTATCACGCCTCCTCTATTACTTAAAGACCTTGCAAGATTATCTAATCTGCTTCAAAATTGCACATCACTATTCACAGTCTCACCGTGGATTACAAATACGATATTGTCTGTACAATGTCTAACAATCATTTCTGACAGAAATTGAAATAACTCGGTTTTGTTGTTGAGTTTTTCCCTCATGAAGCTCTGCTGATTGGATTTTATATAGGCGCCTTATCCACCTAAGTGCTCAAGCGCTTTACAATGCATTATTACCCCGGCAACAACTTAACAATCCAGAACCTTCTCAGTGCAAGCTGCCATTACAGCGCTAGAACACTAACATTCTGACAATATTTGTCACCGTCTATAGCCAGGTACCCTTTAAAACACTTGGGTAAAGTGAGGAAATTCGTGTAAAGTGCCTTTCCCAAGGACACAACGTCGGTCCTTTCCGACAGGATTCGAACTCACAACCTCTCGGTCGAGAGTCTGACGACCTATCCACTAAAACCACCGACGCCACTTAACCTTGCTGAAAGCTTGCATCATTTTAAAGTGTCTTGTGCATTCATTCAATCTCTTATCTAGCTGCCATTTGTCATAGCTTGTCGAAAATCTTGCGATGGGTCTGTCTTTTCACAAAGAAAACATACTTGGCTTTCAATACGTAATCATCTCCTTTTTTCTGACATCACATCTGTGTACTTGAGGAAGCTACCCTTTTAAGTTTCTTCTCTCTAGCTTGCTATTGCTAAACATGAGTCTGCAAGTTTGGTGATATTTTGCTTGTTTTTTCGAGTGTTTTCTTCTATTCTATTCGAATTCCCTTCGTCCAATCGTCTAGGATCGAGTAAAATCAGTAAGCTTGTTAATGTCTTTGAATAAAGGAACGTTTGTTGCAATCATGACATATCAGTCTCTATCTTCCCTGGCTTAATATCTAATAGTGGTGATTTTTACCCCTCTTCCTTTTCTGTCTAAGCAAAGACAGCATTTATTCCAGTCTGTTGTCGTGGTGGAGCTAACATGTACTTCAATTCTGACAATTATCTTTCAATATATCGACATGAAATAAGGATCAAAATGTAAATGATTACGGAAATGCAATATAATACCAATGTAATCCAAGGCCGAGGGTTTACATTCTGTTTACCCCTTGGACAATCAAAAACACATTGATCTATGGGATACAACTAGATTCGAATTTATGTTTAAAGTCAACCTACATCTAGCCCGATCGTTCACCCAGTGCCAATTAAATCCCGTGTGATCTGTACACCTTCCAGATAACATAACCCCGTTATCCTTAATTCGGTTTCTCCGTGCTGACACACCTGTCATGCAGGTGTGGCTGTCTCCTTCCATACAGTAAACATTACAAAGTAAATGTAAAGATAACGAATATTGATCAATCTCGTAAGTCCCAAATGAAACAAAAACAAGAGTTGGGCCAAAAACGGACCCCTGGATACATCAAGGTGGGATTCAGGATGCCTAGGAGGAGTAAGCATCTCCTGTTGACCGGTCCCACCCGCCCGTGAGCCCATAGTCTTTGATCAGGTAAACGGGGAAATCTGTAGTGAAATCAGTGTGTGAAAAACGGCTTAACAATGGCTATGAAAACACATCAGATAGCATTTGACTCAATGGTAGGTCATACTGGTAAACTAAATTTGTTATAACGACTGTAGAGTTTACGAAAATGCTGCCTTTAAACGTGACTGTTGAAACCCCTGCAACAAAAATATAAATTATGTGGCGTGTGTGGGGCTACCTAAGTAGCATTGGAATAGTAAAATATTATAGATAACATAATAGCTGACACTGAAACCCCATGGTGGGTCTCCCAGCAGTGACGTCACCACTGTGCCCTGTTTGTGCTTAGACGACCACTCCTTCGAAATAAAATTATGAACTTGATTTAAACCATGTTCACATAGTGAGAAATTTCATACTGTAAGAGAGTATGGCTTATACTATTCTAAAAAATAACATTTAGAGAGGTTCAGTTTATCCGTGTATTGAAATTTCTGGTCAATGTCGGCCATATTGGAAAATGGCGCCATCTTTGATATTTTTTATTGGGGCTAATGTACTTTTTTGTTAAAGATATTGTTAAACTACAATCATGCCAAGTTTGGTGCTGTATCATTAACTGAAAGATTTTTTCATTATCCTGCTGCGCTATATTCCGAGTAACAGATAAAAACCGTACAAATTTATGTATACTGAACCGCAATTTTAAGAAACACGACTCCATCTTTTTTAAACATGTACTCTTTCACGAAAAATAAGCATTATCAAACACAACACATCCAAGATGGTTTTGGCGTTGTGTTCCGGTTACTAGTATTTTGTTATACCCCCGCAAACAAGTTTGGGGGGTATATAGGAATCACTCTGTCCGTCTGTCTGTCTGTGCAGATTCGTGTCCGGGCCATAACTTCCTTTGTTCTTTGAGGTAGGCATACCATATTTGGCATATGGGTGTGTCACTATTAGACGATGTGTCAATGTATATTTGATGACCTCTGTATGACCTTCACCTTTGACCTCAAGATAAAAAATATCAGTTTTTTAACATGAATTCGTGTCCGGGACCATAACTTCTTTGTTCTTTGCCATAGGCTTCCTGTATTTGGCATATGGATGCATCATCATGCCGATGATGTGTCATGTACTCTGTTTGTCTGTCTGTTCCGTCTGCGTGTGTTAATTCGTGTCTAGGCCATAACTTCTTTGTTCTTTGAGTATGCATACCATACATAGCATATTGGGTGTATCAATATGAGAGGATGTATTGCATACATTCAATGACCTATATGTGACCTTTGACCATATGGACCTTGACTTTTGACCTCAAGGTCATAGGTATAAGTTTTCTAACATGGATATAATTTGGCTTATTAGTGTATACATGGATACACCGCGCATGCAGGTGTATCACTTACATTCATGACCTCTGTAATAACCTTGATCTTGAATATCAAGATCAAACTTATAGGTTTTTAACATGGATTTGTGGCCGGGCCTTATCTTTGTTTCAAGCTTCAGTGACTCAAGTGAGCGTAAAAATATGTGGGTGGGCAGGGGGTATCCTTTGTGAGTTTTACTCACAGTATTTCTAGTTTTATCAAACGCAACCATTGCCACGCCTTTTGTTTTCCTGCATGATC
Organism: Ostrea lurida; assembly: GCA_903981925.1. Classification (NCBI taxonomy): domain Eukaryota; kingdom Metazoa; phylum Mollusca; class Bivalvia; order Ostreida; family Ostreidae; genus Ostrea; species Ostrea lurida. The sequence continues at coordinate 11,876 of CAJDSM010035621.1, read as the reverse complement.
TCCTCCATGCTTTGTTCATATGTTGAGCCCTTCATAAGGCAGGCATGTTAGAATTATTCCGTAACAGCATGATAGTTGACCACTTTAAGTATGTGAGATTTTCATGCAATGAGACTAAACGGCCAATCGATGTCTCGCACGCTCACAAAGGTCAACTATCATGCTGTTAACTGGAATAATTCTACAAAAAAGCACCAACATAATACCAAACTGAATGGAAGACTGCTTTGAAATGATGCCGCATCATTTCTCCAACAGCAACGAGGGATCGCCATTGGGGTGTTGCAGGCAACTATCAGCAACTACGGTAGCAAAGACACTTGGGTTGTTAACACAATATCACAAGAATCGTCAGACCGGAAATTTCAGGACCGACCACGTTCAAGACATCCGTGAGTTACTACGCCAGCGCATTAAGATTGTCACATTGTGGAACCAACAACAAAGAGCAAAACACAGACGGATGCAACCATTCAAGGACAACGTACGTCGTCATATCTCTGCAGACACAATTTCGTCGTCGACTGAGGGCAGCATGGATCAGATGTTGCCGTCCTTATTTGGACCTTTCTATTGCAACGTCACCTTCCAACAACGTTTATAGTGGGTCCAACAACACAAGCTTTGGCGACGTCAACAATGACAAAAGTGTTGTTTTCTGACGAGTCGAGATTCAATATGTCCATGCAGATGGTCCATTGCGTATATGGAGACGACGTAAATGAACGTTACGCCGACTGCTGCATTGTGGAGGCTGACAGCTGGGAGGAGGAAGTCTGGTGGTCTGGGGCGGATTCAGTTACCGTCACAGAAACATGTCTTCATGTGTTTCGTCAACGTGTGACTGAAGTCGTTTTACAGAGACCAAATCCTCCAATAACACGTTGCGCATTATTCCAGCCCAGGGTCAGCTCACCATTTCTCAACGGGGCAATGCTCGTCCTCATACTGCGCGAGTCTCTGTATGAACTTCCTCAGAGTAAACAACATTGCTGTACTGCCCTGACCTTCACTGTCCCCGATATGGCGCCGATCGAACATGTGTGGGCGAAATTGGAAGATGCATGCATACAGCTGGTCCACTTCAAAAACCTGAGAGATTAAGAGCCAAATTGATTCGGGTGTGGAACCAACTTCCACAAGCCTTATCCTATGTCCGCTAAACGTTTATAGATCACTTGAGCTGAAAAAAGTGAGTTTTCTGATCAAGTGCCATTCCGTCATCTGTCGGTAAACTGTCCATATTTTGACTTCTTCTTTAGAACCACTGTACAAATTTCGAGTAAAAGCCACCTTGGGTAAAGGGAATTCAAGTTGTTTCAAATGAAGTCACATACCCCTGGGAGTTTTACTCACAGTATTTCTAGTTTTATCAAACGCAACCATTGCCACGCCTTTTGTGTTTCCTGCATGATCTCTCCATGCTTTGTTCATATGTTGAGCCCTTCATAAGGCAGGCATGTAGAATTATTCCAGTAACAGCATGATAGTTGACCACTTTAAGTATGTGAGATTTTCATGCAATGAGACTAAACGGCCAATCGATGTCTCGCACGCTCACAAAGGTCAACTATCATGCTGTTACTGGAATAATTCTACAAAAAAGCACCACATAATACCAAACTGAATGGAAGACTGCTTTGAAATGATGCCGCATCTATTTCTCAACAGCAACGAGGGATCGCCATTGGGGTGTTGCAGGCAACTATCAGCAACTACGGTAGCAAGACACTTGGGTTGTTACACAAATATCACAAGACATCGTCAGACCGGAAATGTTCAGGACCGACCACGTTCAAGACATCCGTGAGTTACTACGCCAGCGCATTAAGATTGTCACATTGTGGAACCAACAACAAAGAGCAAAACACAGACGGATGCAACCATTCAAGGACAACGTACGTCGTCATATCTCTGCAGACACAATTTCGTCGTCGACTGAGGGCAGCATGGATCAGATGTTGCCGTCCTTATATTGGATCTATTCTATTGCAACGTCACCTCCAACAACGTTTATAGTGGGTCCAACAACACAAGCTTTGGCGACGTCAACAGTGACAACAAGTGTTGTTTTCTGACGAGTCGAGATTCAATATGTCCCATGCAGATGGTCCATTGCGTATATGGAGACGACGTAATGAACGTTACGCCGACTGCTGCATTGTGGAGGCTGACAGCTGGGGAGGAGGAAGTCTGGTGGTCTGGGGCGGATTCAGTTACCGTCACAGAAACATGTCTTCATGTGTTTCGTCAACGTGTGACTGAAGTCGTTTACAGAGACCAAATCCTCCAATAACACGTTGCGCCATTATTCCAGGCCCAGGGTCAGCTCACCATTTCTCAACGGGGCAATGCTCGTCCTCATACTGCGCGAGTCTCTGTATGAACTTCCTCAGAGTAAACAACATTGCTGTACTGCCCTGACCTTCACTGTCCCCGGATATGGCGCCGATCGAACATGTGTGGGACGAAATTGGAAGATGCATGCATACAGCTGGTCCACTTCAAAAACCTGAGAGATTAAGAAGCCAAATTGATTCGGGTGTGGAACCAACTTCCACAAGCCTTATCCTATGTCCGCTAAACGTTTTTAGATCACTTGAGCTGAAAAAGTGAGTTTTTCTGATCAAGTGCCATCCGTCATCTGTCGGTAAACTGTCCATATTTTTGACTTCTTCTTTAGAACCACTGTACAAATTTCGAGTAAAAGCCACCTTGGGTAAAGGGAATTCAAGTTTGTTCAAATGAAGTCACATACCCCTGTACAAGTACCGGGACTGAGAGACATTATAACTTTAGGACTGGGATTGTGAGACATAACTTTAGGTACGGGACTGATAGACATTATAACTTTAGGACCGAGACTGATAGAGACATTATAACTTTAGGACCAGGACTGATAGAGACACTATAACTTTAGGTACGGGGTTGATAGAGACATTATCACTTTAGGACCGAGACTGAAAGAGACATTATAACTTTAGGTACGGGACTGA
>CAJDSM010035617.1:5699-23749 GCA_903981925.1 Ostrea lurida | reverse complement strand
TTAACATACGTTGATCAACGTGTAAATTTATGAGTAGTATAGCCCCCCTCATAGGGAGGTCAACTGAGTGCACTTTTTATGCAAATGAGGTCAAGCAATGCGGCTTCTGATTGGTCAAGCGATTTGACCCCAGGCAGGGGTCGCCGGGCTAGCCCGACCGGGTTTTATAGCCCGGTGAGCCCGGCCGGGTTTTATAGCACGGGCTGAGTTATAGCATGGCCTGTGAGCCCGGCCGGTGGTTTAGAGGTCGGTTTATAAGTTTGGCCTATTGCCGTGGTCTACTTTCGCTTTTGGATTCGTGGAAAAGGGTGAGCTATTTTCTGAAAAATCGGACTTGGGAGGCATTATTGACGTCATAAATGTAGCACACTTAGATCGATCGCATAAAATCCAGTGTATCCTGTGTATTACTGTGCATGAAATCCATTAAATCTATTAAATGTATTAAATATAAAATGTCGAAGTAACAAATCAGAATAATAAAGGATTTAAGTTTTATGCGGAAGTTTAGGTGAGGTTTACAGGTATATAAAGCGGGCGCAGTGCATTTGTAGTCACTTTCGACATCATGTCAGACAAGTTACCTAGTGGACTTCCACGCAGTTATATTGAACAGCGATTGAGAATATTTGAATGATCAGCTGAACAGACAAAGGCAGCGTGAATTTACATCTCCGCAGAGAGAATCAACGGCGACTTACAGTATTTACAGCGGGGAGGGGGAAAAAGAAACTCATTTCGGATTATTACAAAATTCAACTGGAACGAGGGGCTCAATCACGGAAATTTAAAGTCAAGGAAAATGTCTACAAATGTTGCCATCAAGCCCATCCCGGAGAAAGAAAACACAGCCTTCATTCGTCGCCTCTTCCGGGATATGCTTAAAAATGTGAAACAGGAAATGCAGTGCAAACCCCAATGATTATCTACGTTTGAATATTCGTCACCCGTCTCTGGATTCTGATATTTGTATGAATTTACCACAGTCAAAACAGAGCTGAACGAGGACAAAATTCTGAACAAAATAGAATCCGTGCAGCAATCTAAAAAGGAGATTCCTAATCACAGACGGGCCGTGCACGTTTGATTTTTCCATGTGAAATATCCACAAGGCAGCGGAGGGAAGATCTAAAAAAACATCTGCATGTGGATAAGGAAAAATTCAAAAACTCCAAGAGAGCGATCGTTCGCATTAACAACCCTGACGATTCATTGTGTCTACCCGGGCTATTGTGGTAGCGGCGTCTACACAGCCAGAAATCAAATGACCCGGCATGGGGAAACGAAATGGCTAAGAATGCGGAAAGGAGATTTCAAACTCTCGACCAGAAACGAGAAGCGATAGCCTTGATGGAACAAGCTGGGTGTGGTATGAATCAACCGTGTGGGCCTCGTGATGGGAGCAATTACAGCAGGCGCTCGCCCCGCAATATCGGTTGAAAATATTTCAATTTAAAACGAATACAGCTCGTTTGCAACTGGAACCTATTTACAAAGGGACAGGGGAACGGGAGTTGTTTGAAATCCTGCTGGATAACGAGCATTACGATGCTATTGTGTCTATGCCCGGAGTGACGGAAAACAAATACTATTGCGATTATTGGCATGTTGGCTACATGTCACATTGAAGAACATCGGACCGTGTGTCCTCATCGCTGCTCGTTTTGTTTAGCCGACACCCCCGTACCCCGGACGGGACTCAGACGAATTGTTCTCATTGTAAAGGATTTTTCAGAAATGCAGGCTTGTTACCAGAACCATTTAAAAACCCTCAGCAGTAAATACAACGACCACGGTGTGCAGTTTAATGGGGCGGTGTGACCAGTGTAAGAAATGGATGTCCAAGCACTTATTAAAACGCCATGCTCTTTGGAGGTCAAATACAATGCCGCATCTGTCAAAAATCGTCACCATGCCTCATCACTGCTTTGTACAGACGAAACCCCAAACCTAAGAAGAAAAGGACTTGAAATGTACATTTATTACGATTTTGAATGCAGTCAGGAAAACGGAATTCACATCCCAATTTTGCGTGGCAGATCGTGTGTGTCAACATTGCGACAGTTTAGATTCGACAAGCTCTGTCCTCATTGTCAAGGATCTCAACGGCGCTTCATATTTCAAGACCCGACACGTTAAAACAGTTTATGGAATGGCTCTTACAGTCCGAGACCGCGACGAGCAAGGCTATGTGGAACTCAAACACGAAGAAGCCACCATCATTGCACACAATTTCAAAGGATACGATGGGCAGTTTATTTTGAATTACCTGGTTACACGGCGTGTATCAAACCTTCCGTCATCCTCAACGGCAGTAAAATCTTATCCATGCAAGTCTTGGGCTTGAGATTCATCGATTCTTACAACTTTCTGCTTTTGCCCTCGCCAAGATGCCCTCTGCTTTCGGATTAACGGAATTGAAAAAAGGATATTTCCCTCACTTTTTCAACACGACAGAGAACCAGCAGTACGTGGTCCTTACCCGCCGCTCATTTCTACAATCCTGATGATATGTCTGCCGCCAATCGTGAAGCCTTCTATACTTGGTACCATCAACAGAGGGGAAAGTCTTTGATTTCCAGAAGGAATTCTTAGCTTACTGCATCTCGGACGTGGATATTTTACGCCGCTGCTGTGCGCATTTCAAGTCGACCTTGTTTGATCTGGTACAAGTAGGACCCCTTTCAAGAATCCATCACGTTTGCCAGCACGGCTAATTTAGCCTACCGCGAGGATTCATGGCGGAAAATACCATTGCCATCATTCCTAATATGGGATACGGCCAGCACGACGATATTCAGCTAAGCATGTCGATGGCTCGCGTGTTAGAACATCACATCACTGCATACGACATGCTAGAAATGGGGGCGAAATCACGCTAGGACCCTATCAGTGGGCGGTATGATGAGGAATCCCGTATCGTGTACGAATTCTATGGGTGTTACTGGCATGGCTGTCCCACCTGTTACCCGAATCTGTTGACCGACACATGCATCCTCATCGTGTCCAGCATACGTATCAAGACCTCATGGTGGAAACCTTAAAACGAGCCAGTGTTTTAGAAGACCAGGGCTATACAGTCGTGAGCATATGGGAACACGAATTTGATCGTCAGACCCAACTAATGTCGACTTACAGGAATTTTTACAAGGTGTGGATTATACAGGATCCTTTGAATCCCCGTGACGCTTTGTACGGAGCCGTACTAATGCTACACGATTGTATTGCGAGGAAGGGGATATGCGATACGTGGCATTGTTTGCTATATTTTGTGAAATAACTAGGAGGAGCCAGGTACGTGGATTGAACAAGGGATCCAACCCTCCCACCACCAACCCTATCTCCCTCCCCCTTTTATTCTTGTTCCTTAATTCCCCCTCTCTTTACCATAATCTGTCCCCCGCCTTGGTATTGTAACTATATCGTTGCACTGTGTGCGCAAACTGACTTCAGGCAAAGATAACGAACAGCGATCAATCTCGTAAGTCCAAATATAATACAAAAAGAAGAGTTAGAAAAATACGGACCCCTGGACACACCAGAGGTGGGATCAGGTGTCTGGGAGGGGTAAGCCGCATCCCCTGTTGACCGGTCGTAGGCCTACCCGCCGTGAGCCCGTAAACGGAGACCATCCGTAGTCAAATGTGGCCAAAGTTTTATTCCATATTCATTTCAAATAATCTTCAAACTCAGGAACAAAGCCTTGTATCAAAATTAGAAGCCCTCAGGCCTGTTGGTTTTCAAGTGGAAACTTTTCAAATGCAGGCTAGCTTAAAAAAAATATATTACATGTATATATAAATTATATCTTGTACCACATTTAGATTCCTTCATTTCTTTCCCTCCAAAGGACCAAAAGAATATGTTGTCAAATATATAATATGTTTGCGCGAAACGTATCAATTAATAATAAAAAAATAATGATTGATAAAATAAAATAAATAAATTAACCCCCCCCCCCAACAAAAGAAAATAGCTAGGCTAGCTTTAACTAGGCCTTTATGCTCCCACCACGAGAAATGTGCCGCCTACGCTTAAAACTTTCAACATCAAGCAGCTAAATTATGAAAGAATACAAATAAAATAAACAGAAAGATCAGGGATTGTTCCAGCATAAACAGTTTCCATGGTAGTACCATAAACATATGCGTAATCGGAGCGTAGCCTACTTATGCAAATATACGCCATTTTAGTGACGTCACGAGTAAGTGAGAAAGTAGATAAACATTCGTGAAAGCAAGAGAACAAATGACTGAGTTAATGAATTATCCGATGTGACTTACTCTCGTATAACGATAAAAAATGCCACTGTTTGGTAAAAAGCATGAAACGGATAAGAAACATTCAACGGATGTTAGAAAGAAATACGATTTCAAGCGCACCCTAGGAACGTAAGTACCGACTCAGCTCTCCTTGCCTCTGTTCAACTATCAGAACAAGAAATGTTGAGCATGACTTTGGTGACACGTTTTGATTGTGTATTTCATACTTGATTTATTTTTTTCTGAACATATTACTTATGTATGGTCATTTTATTCCCAGGTATTTCTGTGGGTAAATAAGTGATTCTGATTTCCAGATGTGTTTTGACATGTAGACCGTGTAATTTCAATTAATGATGTTCATATTTCACGCCATTGTTGAATGTTAAAGGTTGTGTTACAGATCAACTAGGCGTTTAAAGCTTTGTTGTTTAAGAAAGATGAACAACATGATGACAGCTTGATTTGATAACAGTGCTTGCCTAATGTACCAATGTACTTAATTGAAATAATTTAAATCTCTTGAATGTTACAAAGCTCTACCAATGTTGGGTGATTCTGATATAAATTACCATCTTTACGCATAGTTGTGAAACAAATTTCGCACCGGTAATAAATCTGATGATAATAAGATTTTACACAGTGCAGAGTCATTTTTCATTTGTTTTGAAAATTGACAGTGCTACTTCAGTATATTGCCAACTTTCGTCTAAGACCAATTTGAGCAATAAAACTGAGAATTTAATTAGCATTCAAAAGAAATTCAGTTATGTAATGTATTATAGCTACATCCCATATGAACAATAAGATAATCTTATTTAAAATCAACCTGGCCACCTTTAATATCTTGTCCAATTCCTTATTCTTTCTCAAAGTACAGATGTGATTACGGATCTATGTAAGGTAGCTAATTGGCATTAAATTAATATGGAGGGTAAATCCTAATTTTTATCCTATAAGATTTGATCATTTGTTTGCAAAAATTGGTGACGTATAATGTTTTGTGGAGTTGGCATTATTTATAACAGGGATTTGAAAATCCAGGTGAAATGCATTGGGAGAAAATCTGTTCTTTTGGTTGGGTTTGCAGGCAATAAGCTGGGGTGCCATTATAACTAGAGGAGGGGGGAGGGTGCATGGTGGCAATATATCAAGGGAACGCTACGTATTTTACTTTTTTCCATTATAACTAGATTCCAACCACACTATATCTATAAATGGGATATTAAGTCTATAAATGGGATTGTAAGTCTAAGAATAGTAATTTGTAACTTATTACCTTGTGATGAAAATATTTTTTGCTGAACTGTTGGGTCAGTATTCATAAGTTATAAATAAATGAATACCCGGTACTACATGTAATCATGATACTGATGTGTGGATGCTGAGTGTTATCACTGTAATCACTGTCATTATAATACTGAAATATGATTCAGGGACTGAAGGTTGTTAAAGGCAATATTAGTTACATATGTCAGATTATTGTGTGGGTGTTGCAACTGAGTACCCTAGTACCGATGTTATACAACCCAAAGGCTAGTGTCCTCACTCACAAAAGAGCACTGAATATCAAGATCCAAGGGATGTTTATTGTATAGGGTCATTTTATCTGTGTACAGGGATGGTCAGTATTGACTCTTTTTAATTGTAAGGGCACATAGAGCGTGCACTGAACAGTATACAATGGTTATTGCCACTGTCAGAGTTAAGACTGTATATATTAAACATGCTGAAACCCCTTTATATTGATGGTTGACCTATGGACTCAAGTTTTGGCCTAGCTAACAGTCATCTCCAATAAACTAGAGACGAAAAAAATTCATGTATACTATATTAGCTTAAAAACACTTGAGCAACATCAGTTCTGTCCATTACATCTTACGACTTTCTGTGTACTCGATTTAATGAATTATCAATAACAATTATATTTTCTGGATATTGCCTGCATAATAATATGGAAAACACCTGTGCATTTTTTTTTCTAGATCGTTTTCAAGCCCTGCATTATACCTGTACTAGGAATGGATAGAGAACTAATCCTAAAAAAACAGTACATGTATTTTGATTTCAAATTGTTATATTAAGAATATTATCTTTATATTATAAGTGCATCTGTACATTTTATGAATCTCTCAGTGAGTAATTTGGGTCAGGAGTGGGGGATCTGAGGGGGGATCATATAGGGACCACATCCTACTTTAAGATCGTTGTGGCTAGCCTTATTTGCTGCTTAAGCTAGTCTTAATTAATGTACTGTATGAAGTAACACTTGTTATTCCTACATTGGGCTTTAGCCTAGCACATCGCTCTGGATCATAGCGCAACCGAGCAGTGAGTCACAGTAACGTAGCTGCTATGATCTTGAATGCACCCCAGCTTAATTTAACAATATTTTGAATGCCTTGACTGTCAACTCTCGAGAAACAGGACAAAGTGTTTTCCAAGAAACATATTTCAATGTGTATCAAACTAATCTGATTTCATTATATTCGTTAATCATTCTGAAAAATTATCTGTACTTTAATGGTAATCAGGCATTATTTTAAACATCAACACCCTGTGTCAAAAATAAAAAAAAAAGTTCCCATAATACATTTCATCCTAAAAACATTTCCAAAAGAAATTTTAATATTTATAGGGTTTGTTAATGACCATTTAAGGTATTAGTGTATAATGGGTTGATCTAGGGTCACTTGGCTGTAATAAACCTATTAGATACCAAATGCTTTCTATCTTGTTGGATAAAGTAAATTATATGTCAGAAGTCATGCTAAAGATATAGAGTATCGACAATATTGATATTGTGTACGTATTGATTGCTACAGATTCATAGTTAGTAATCAAAATTTTATTGCGTTGGAATTTGGTGATTTTGTTACAAAATTACTGATGACTGTCATAATGTAATTGAATTCTATGAAGAATAGATCATATGTTGTCTGTGAATGTATATATATATACCTGGGTTAGATAGCTGTGTGTACATGCTAAGGAAACTGTAGCAGACATGGGGTTTCAGATACTCTCGTATTCATGAGAAACATATTGGCAACAGTTTCTCAGCAAGTCATTTTAAAAGTTAATGTGAAGTCATTATTTACGATCCTGGAAAAAAATAAAGAGGAAAATATTTTATGAGAAAAGAAATTTGAGTGACGATCACGACAAACGGAGGAAAATCTGAAAACAGCCAAGAATTAAGTGATCAATACTGCGAATAAAGCACACTTGTTTTGTGTGAATTATCATCGCTAAGCGGACTGCCACGGGAGAATATTCTTAATCGGTGCATGGATATATATGTTAAAGTTTACAGTAAATTTAAATGTGTTGCAACAGTTGAATTTTTCTATATGATGTATAATTGCCTCACGGGTTTGATCAACCTTGTAAAGATCAACGAATGCCGTATCACTCTAGAAAAAAAAAAATTGGGGGTAGGCTTTTGATATTTAAATGGAAGGTGATTTCGGATCACAGCGAATTTTTCGATTGATTAAAGAATTTGTTTAATCGAGTTGGATGCCATATTTGTTTAGTTTTCAGTTGACTTCATGATAACACTAAAGAGATTTGATTGCAACATAATAATACATCGATGCAGATTTGATGGAAACATCCAAGGCATTACTGAACATAAACTTTATATCCCTGGTCATTATCTTGCATATTATTGCTTGTATCAGAATGACTGTGATCCTGCTTCGCTGTAATAGCTAGGAGTTGCCGTATAGACCAGTATGAGTCTTTTGTGTCAACCATTAGTAACTATCCATTGTCATTAGATACTGTTAACAGCTGGTCGAGAGATATAAAACAAGTGGTTATAGTCCCATAGTCTACATGTATTGATATATCATTGCTCTTTGTATAAACACTTGTAAGAATTTTTGACCCCCAGTGAGTTGTGTGGCCGTCTCCCACCAGATGGACTTTTGAATTACAGACTGTCACTACATTGCTCATGATGAATAATTAAAATGCATATGTGTTTGTCAAGGATTATCCAGTTACTAGTATTCCAACAAATGAATGGATCGAATTGATAGGGAACATGACAAAAGTGGCTTTTCAATTATCTTAGAAGCGAAGACATGATCCTAAATTAATGACTTTGTAAGCTAGTGTTGTTCATTTGAGATAAACTGTAATATTTGTAATCCGGGCCATCGATCAATGAGGATTGGCAGTGTCACAGAATTTGCACCTTTAAGAAGTTTGTTATTCATTTGATAGTCGAAAATGTTTTAGAATTGGGGGATTCTAGAGATGAAGTTTAGGGGTACCTGCTACTTATATTAATGCACGGTTCTGTTGACAATTGTCAAAAAAGACTGTTTTGTGCAGTTGATGGAAGACTGGTTGATGGTATATTTCAATATGATTCAACCCAGTGGGGATCCGGGTTAGAATAGATCTTCAGTACTCCTTGTTGCGACTAAGTGGGGCAGTCCTTCGGTAGAGACCACAAAATCCGAGGCCCCGTGTCACAGCAGGTGTGGCATGATAAAGATCCCTCTTTGCTCAAAGGCCATGAGCGCCAAGCATAGGCCTAAATTTTGCAGCCCTTCACTGGGAAATTGTGACGTCTCCATATGAGGGAAACATTTTCTAATGGGACGTTAAAGTTAACAATAAACAATCAATCAATCAATATGATATTTAAGTAACACATTCATAATGTACATTGTTACTATTTTAATACTTAAACAATTGACATCTTTGATTCCACATCCCCCTCCCATACACCACCACCCAAACAAACACCACATGACTAAAGTTAAACAATTTATTAAGAAAGGGAATAAATTTATATAATTCACGTTAACCTAGAAATCCCAATTTATAATTATGTATGCATGTAGCGCTATGTATATGAATTAGGACACACATTTCATGGATCTTTAATAATTAACATTTTTTTGAAACATTGAACAACTAAAATTTTATTATGAATTTTAAGTAGCAATGGTTATCACATTAGACAAGATACAAGTGTTCGATGCAGGAAGTGTTCCTATTTCTAGTTACTGAGGCAAAGTGTAAAGGGTGCACACTTATATACTCCTTACATCAGAGGACATAGCTCTCACAACATACATACAGGAATTTTGTTTTTTACCTGTAGTTGTGTGTCATGTTTCTTTAATATTTAATGGGGTACTCACTAAGTTATAAGAGAGAGAGAGAGAGAGAGAAAGAGAGAGAGAGAGAGAGAGAGAGAGATTCATCACTGCTTCATGACAATGGAAAATATGTTAAAGTTTCCTGTATACTCACCATTGTAGTAAAACACAGTTACATATAAGTTGTAAATATACTAACATGTATAATATTTAGCNGTCACAGTGGAAAATATATTTATTAAAGTTTCCTGTATACTCACCATTGTACAGTAAAACACAGTTACATATACTGTAAATATACTAACATGTATAATATTTAGCAAAAATTTGATATTTTTTTATCATTTTATAATTGACACTGACTTATTTTAGCAGATGTTCATTTCCCCCTTTTTTTTATTATGATGCATGCCCCTGTTGGCAATGTACTTGATATTTAGCGGAAGTAGTCTTCTACCAAAATCGCTAAAATAAATCCACAGTACAATATAATTCATTTACAATATGTACTGTAAACACACTCTTATAATAGATCCACATTGACACTGAAGGGATTTTTATTCCCAGCAGTATTTTGAACTAACTGAATATAACATATTACCTTAATAAATCAAAATTGTTTATCTTCAGCATTTTGCTATTAGCATGAATTTTTAAAACATGTTGAAATAATGACTACCAGTGCCAGCATAGTGTGTAAGATATTTGGTGGAAATTGATTTTTCAACAAGTTGGTTTGTACCGTGTTTTCTAAATGTGCTATATAAAGCACCCGTAGAACCAAATCTAGTAGCAGCATAAGACCAACTGACCATCTAGCAAATAAGAAACCTTTTTTTCAATGATTGAATTCTCGCCATGCTGTCACAGTGCTACACGGTTATTGAGATGGAAAATGGGATACAGTCTGGTTTCTCTGAATATGACCTCGAGTTATCACTGACTGATTATTTCAGGATTAATCAAAATCAATCCTCAGCTTGTATTGTAATATCTTTAAACCGTTTGTTTTATGTTCCATCGAGAAGTCGCCATATGCGTTAATGTTTTTTGTTATTTTTTGGTCATATCTGAAAGACCCGTGATTCTCACTTCTGAATGCTAGATGTTAGATATAGGAGCAATCACTGTCGATGTTTACATCTTGGGTTTGATGCTTGCTGCCATGACGCAAGCATGCATGACCCAAACTCGATCATGATCGACCCTTGGTTATGAAGAGTATGATGTATTTTATTTTGATCCCAGCAGAAGTTTGTAAGCCAAGGTAGTAATTTTAATTTAATGAAATACCTTTGTTTCTTCAATATTTCAGCATTAAATGGATTTAAATTTTCTTTGACATTTCAAGTATGATCTTGAAATGATGAAATTTTGATACTAGTTTGTAATAATATTACTTTTTACGTAGTGGATCGATGAGATTAGAATTTCTTTATCAATCTGGATTTTCTTTTGGGCATGCTAATTAAGGGAATGGAAGACAGCATGCATTGATTGACAGTGTCATTAAGTACAGATATCATTTGTTTAACTTAATTATTTCAAAATGATGTCTTTTAGGGACAATTTAAGTCAATTTTATACGATTGATTGGTATTTTGCAAAGTACATGAACCCATTTAACTTAAAAAGATGTGATCAGAACATTTCCATGCAATTCCATGATAATGGAAAAAGTAGTGCCATATTATTGCTGTAATGATAAAATCAAAGGCTCTAAGTAGCCATTTCTGTAATGCCTGCGTCACACTGTTCCGATTTTGACAACAGATGGAAACACGATTAAGGAAAAGTTCAAATTCGGCTCTGATTGTGAAATCATCGGCATATTCGTGATAGCATCTTTTACCGTCGTGTGACCATTTTCTGAAATTTAATGGCTTCGGGAGCGACTTCGTGAGTGTGGACAAAATCTTTGGCAATTGCCAAAAAATTGCGGGATGGTCTCCCGAATGTCCAATTTCGTAATAAGTTCGTATGATCATCTTGCTCATCGTATAGACATCGTGAAGACATCTAATATATTCGTGTTTCCGTCGTCTTTACATCGTATAATGATCGTTACAATCGGCCCAACGTCATCTCACGATGGAAATACGAAGTAAACACGAAGTTGCTGCCCGATTGTCTTAAGATGGTAATACGACATCGTTAATAGGCTCGCAATGCAATCAGGACGCCATACGTACTTTTGAGTACGATGGCATATAGATGGAACTCCGAAGTCGCCGAAGACAGCCGAAGTGGGTTTTATGACATAAAAGAACTTGTCTAAAAATAAAATTATGTGTGAAAATAGTCGATCACTTTCATTCCAAAGTTGCATGTGGACAATGGCAACTTAAACGACACAGAAAAGAAATGCGATGGACCTCTGGACATTATTGGAACTTAGGGAACATGACGAAAAAACTCTTACAGGCACAACATCTATTGTTTTAGGTAAATGTATACAAAAAGGCGCAGTTAACAATTGTGTCAACACATAATCATAAACACGGACCCCCCCCCCCAAAAGCGAAGGTAGGATCAGGTGCCATGGAGGAGTTAGCATCCTCTGCTGACCGGTCACACCCGCCGTGAGCCCTTAGTCGAAATAAAGTAAACGGGATTACCGTAGTCAAATCTAGTAGGAAAATGACAGTCTAACAAAGGGTATGAAACAAATCAGTCAACATATGACTTAGTGATAATTTGTAATCGCAAACAGGTCATTATAGCGACCGTAGAATTTGCAAAATGATGACTTTAAACGAGATTCGTTATAACCCTGCAGCATCAACTTTTTTGTTAGTAGTTTGCGATCGCTTTAAAAAGTCCTCATACGCATAAGCATGCTCTTGCGTATCGAATCAACTGGGAGATATACACACCATAAGCAGGTGATAGTGGTATATTACTACATAGAAAGGGAAAGTTGACGATGCAAAGTTAAAGTTATCACGCTTATCATATAAATTGTAGTTGTCAGTCTGCCATTAGAGTCAATGTTAAGTAAAATATCCAAATATGAAGCAGACATGTCAGATTCTGTGGTGTCTTTTATATCGAGTTCTTCGGGATATATCAAATGGACATAATTGTGAAATTATGATTGTTAATTATAACACATCATCTATATACCTATATGTAAGGTTGAAGGACACGGCAAGTTTTTGTTTTTATCCCGCAACAGTTTCTGTACAAATTCTGCTTCATATGAATATAAAAATAAGTCTGCCAATAAGGGGGCACACATTAGTGCCCATAGGAATACCTACGGATTGTTGGAAGACCTGGTCTCCAAAGACTACATAAATATTATCTATAAGAAACCAAGCTGAGCTCTTAATATCTACTTCAAGTATTTGTGGGCAATCAGAGTGTTTTCTAACAAAATATGTGTCTTGTTTCCCACGACTAGAATTCGTATTTTCGGGTGCCGTTTTTGTTTAAAAAGCAATTGTCTATAATCGAAAAAGCCTAGATTTTAATTTATCGTGAGGAATCGTGTGTGTAAAGTGTGGAGAAATCATACGTTTTGATGCAGTCAATTTTTTGAAAAATCTCGTGATTTTAGGTTATCCAAAAGCTCTTTAGAGTTTTTAAGAATCACATCTGATTGACACCACTTCTGGAATATGTAGTGGAACAGTTCTCTGAAGAGATTCTTTGATAGCTGTTAGTAGTTTAGTCAAAAGTAAGAAAGAGGCTTGGTATAGCACTTACTGGAGCCAGCGATGTATCTTTGTTTATAAGGGTTTTTATGCAATTTCGGAATCCAATAAAGGTATGGTAATTCAAATTAATCCTGATTCTTCGGAATATATAACCTAATTTGTGATTTATTCTAATTTTTCTAGACGGACTATCTTCGAGTGGGACGTAAACAATAAATAATTACATGTAATCAATCAATCTAGAAGGACATCTAGTTATCATGATAAAAGAGTAAACAGTGCACGAAACTGTGAAAATTATTTTATTAGAATTGTGCTACCAACAAACAAGAAAGTTTGTCACTGTGATACACGTATCTGACATTTACTTAACCGCCTATAACAGTATATCGACACAGTTCCATCATGGTATATGTAACGCCTTCGAGACTGCGCCGGGACTACATTCGGATGCATCCTACACTTAATACGATATCATATGACCTTCGTGTAGCATTCGTATGTTCTTCTTATTTAGAATGTGTGATTTTCGTATATGGTTCGGAAGTCACCGTGTGACCTTCGTGTTCGGGTCGGATGTCATCGTTTGACTTTCTGTTGACATCGTATGTGCATCTAGTGATCATTTGCCGTTTTTTCAAATTCGGCAGTATTTTCACCCGAAATTGAAAATTTCAAATTCGTGTGTCCATCTGTTGTCAAAATCGGGACAGTGTGACGCAGGCATAAGTAAATAACACTTAAACTGATAACACATATCATTGCTTATTCTTCTATATGTGGGTCTGGTATCATTAGATGCAGCATGGATGCATAAAAAATGAGGAGACAGCATTTGCCATCTGATGAGGAGATAATTTGAAGACAGTAAACTGTATTCTATGTGGTCATCTGGTTGGTACATATTTTCTGTATGTAAAAATTGAGAAAGCGTTTACTAAACATTTTCGTGTTTCATTTTAAGCTTTCTATACCACTGTGGATCTTATTGTTGGTTGGTACATATTGTTTTATGTCCAGACTTCAGAATTTTTCACTTATATGGAGACATCACCATTGCCGGTGAAGGGCTACAAATTAAATAGGCCTGTGCTCAGTGCTTATGGCCTTTGAGCAGGGAGGAATCTTTATAATGTGCCACACTTACTGTGACACGGGACCTCGGTTTTTGCAGTTTCATCCGAAGGACTGCCCTATTCAGTTGCATCTTGCAACAAGCAAAGGGTACTGAGGACGTACATATTCTAAACTGGATCCCCACAGCGCTTTGTGTATTCCATTTTAAATTGATTTAGTCTATAGATATATTTGAATTTTAGAGTTATTGTTGTACTTTCCTTTACAATAGTATAATCCACTCGGGTTTGTTCATTGATTTATAATTTCAAATCGTCAAAACATTGAACATGATAAATATTACACAAAGACATCGTGGCAAATTGTACTGTGTATCAGTGGGCACTTTATTTTTGAGAGTTGAAAAATTAAGTCCAAGGGGATGCTTATTGGGATAGGGGTTATTGAAAGGAGGAGTATGCATGGCCTGGTGCTTCGATCTCGCTGCCAGATTCCAAAAACAGAGTGTCAGTGCACTTTTTGAGACTGGTAAGGTTAAGTGAATCATGTCGTAACTTTGACTGTATTCATGATGCTATAAATGCATGCAATATTTTATATTCCATGGCTAGTATTGATTCCATCCTCCCACCTCCATAACAGGTTCTTATATTTTCATGACATGCAATGCCTAACTGGTGCATTAAGAGACACCCACAGAATTAAGTTTTCCTCTCTATAGTACAATAATTACACTATAAATGTGAGGAATGGAGGAAAGGGAAAATGGATCTACCGATTACTACTAAAGAGATGAAGATTTAACTCGGTTCGGAAACATGTTATTGTGTGTGGGTGACAAAGCACCATATTGCATGTTCACAACAACTGCAAATTATCGCACATCGTGACGTGTGTTACTCTCACTAACTTAGTCCCTCCCCCTTAAAACAGTCTGTCATGCAACTCCCTGTAGCTTTCATTTTGTATCAGGAGAAACTATCCGAGACATATATGTACCAATCAGTTGATGTCTGAATGCAGTATTAGGGTCAAACAGCAAGTTTCCATTGGTACAAGTACATTTAACATGAAACTTGAGAACTATTTCAATCTTTTCAAATTCATCTAATTTAAATATACATATAGCTAATGTTAGATTACATCAGATAAATTAAAAGGTCAGTTTGCTATATCAGGGATACCTATATCTAATTAAACGTACATGACTGTGACCGAATAAATGTTACCAAATCTTTATCATGTACAATAAAGGTTTAAAATAAAGTTTAAAGAGATGTGAATAATTCCATCAGCTACACTACAGTTTATTTTTCATGTGAAGTCGGCTGTTTATAGAATTTAGTTTCCATGTATGGATTTAAATTGACTGCTTTGATGAAGATATATCCAAAAAAAAAATGCTGTTAGTGTGTCCCGGCATGCTTAATTGATCATGTATGAAAATAACCGTGAACGGTCTAGAAGACACTAATGAGACTTATAGAGACTTGTAGGTGTTAGGATATGCTATACGTTTTGATCAAGTTTTACCTATCTAGATGTAGTATTATGGCAGCATGCAGTCATGTTTTATTACGCCTTGAACATGGTTCACCGATCACAAACCAGTGGCAGCAGCATGAACAGAGTTAGATAGTATTAAGAGTCTTGAGTTTGTGATGTTTGCAAAATCAAGAAAGGTGGAAGCTAGTTGTACTANTTAAGAGTCTTGAGTTTGTGATGTTTGCAAATTAAATCAAGAAAGGTGGAAGCTAGTTGTACTTATTACACTAATTTAGTGTAACACACTAATCATGTTGTCATGATGGAGTGAATTATCTAGGATATTGAAATTTTGCTTTTAGTTTTAAATGATTAAAAATGACTCTGCCAGACTTGAATGAGTGATCTACAAAGCTAGTCTAATTGATCCACTTACGCACACAAAGAAATTTTAGTGAGAAAAATTTTAAACAAGTTTCCGATTGCACCATTTTGGGTTTACTTCTGTTTGGAAAATTGGTGGCATATTATATAGAAAGCTAAGCTAGACCTGCATGTGCTTTGTGTATGAAGAGATTTATTGTCTGAAGAACGTGAAAACTGAAGAAATAAAACCATTTGACGACTTTGGCTTTTTTTGTTTTTTTGCTTTGATATTTCACACTGTCATCCTCTCACACAGGCAGCTGTAGTAGTGTCGTTTACATACACCAGATCCTGACTCCACGAGCTGGTGTTAACTACTGGTTAATGGTCAGCAGTTAGCGGATTTTGCCCAGAAATAAAGCAGTCATTATGGGTTATTACAGTGTCTAGAACCAGGTGTGATGAATCAGGATATTGGTATAATGTGCAGGGGACGTCTGCAGAACAATGATATTTCTTTCTGTTTGACTGAAATTATCAGCTCTTTGTAAGTTACAGACTTAGTAATCTGAAATGCATTAGATTTTCACACACTGTCATCTTTGTTGAAAAAGCTTTAACTATAGAGCAATGCGATTCTAGGTTTATTGGGAAGATTTTGCTTTAGGGGATTTGGGTCACCAATGGTAGCTATAGATGTCTTGGAGGACTCGGCTATGCATTGGTAAAGATGGCAGAATGTTTGGGGAAAAATTTATGTATGATTATATATACATCTATGTAATACATGTGTATGCATGAAGATTATCATGATATATGATGCAGCATTTCTGCAGTCTTCAGATTAAATCAACAGTTTGCCTGGAGTCAGGTCTGCTGCAGTCTTTGGCATATAGCTTGTTTATTTATTTGTCTGTTAGCAACTAATGGTCAGACCGCTTTGAAATTTGGTACACAGATTTATGTTGGTCTACGGAAGTCTCCATTTAATTTTTGTGGCAATCCTGGAAGTTATGCAACATGATGGTGCAGGTCAGAAATCTCTTGATTGCTTGTTTTTTCTGCATTTGATTTGAACAGGCCAAATATAGAGGGATTACCACTATATATATAGCTACCACTGTAACCATACATAGAACATACTCCATAATGTTGATGGTGTTTTGGGTATATACTATAACAAAACTCCGAACATTTTCTTTCCATTTTGACAGCATGGAGAACTTATATATTTGTGTCCTGCATGATGATAACATTGTTTTCACCGTATAAACAAGAGATCAATAAAATATTTTGTTAATTATCTGGAAGTGTTATCACAGTATAAAATAGTGGTCTGCTTCACAATCATTGATTTTCCTATACTGTAGAGAGGTATCATGTAACAACAACCTTGCTGATAAAAACATATATATACACATAAATATTGATAAAATCGGGTGAAATTTGATTAAACAGTTAGCTGTTTGGAAATTCTAGACCTCTAATTCCCTGAAGTAGCTAGCTATATAGACTAGTAGCTCTGATGGATTCAGTGCCTGTAACTTGTACATGTATTGAAATGTCATGTATAATAATNTGGATTCAGTGCCTGTAACTTGTACATGTATAATTGAAATGTCATGTATAATAAATGACTCGATAAAGGTGGCATTTAAGTGACATTTATGTTTACTTTCCAATGAGTAAATGTTTGATTATATTCATTTACAATTTGCTCTGTTCTAGTATTATTTTAATCAAATTAGTACATGAATGCTGCTATATACATGTTTCACTCCTTTTAGCCATGCAATTTTGCTCGTCGTAATTTTTTTTTCTCTTGAGATTTCAGTCAGCATACAGAAATGAACTTTGGTATCTCGAAGACTGATATATCTCAAATATCATGGCTATGTCAAAGTAATACAGCCACCTATTTTCTGAGTAAATTTACCCTCGATATCTTGAAGTTTATCTTCGTTGCATCGAGTTTGAAGTTTGAGATAATGAGGTTCAACTGTATATAATTATAGCCATATTCATCAAGCTAATTTCCTATTTAATTATGTATTCTCTTAATGGGTTAGTGA
>CAJDSM010035595.1:11070-21226 GCA_903981925.1 Ostrea lurida | reverse complement strand
AATAAAAGACGTCACAATTGTTAGGGGGTGTTAATGAGACCATTTCCTCATCATGCAATGTTATCGCTGCGAGAAATCGACATCAGGAGTCATTAAGAAATAGATAAAATCCCCCTGTTTACGACACCTTGAGATCTTAACCTTCCTGATACCACTCGATAATTGCCACGCGTGATCGACATTGCATGTGACGAGCGTATAGTAAAGGTCACGTGGTTAGGAGTTACAAAGGTCAGGGTATTGAAAGAAACACAAAAGTCGCGAGACACGTTGTAAAAAGAATACGAAAGAATCGGATACAATGGATCATAATCAGTGGAATAATAAGAGAAGGGCATGCATGCAATCGATTTCGTGCATATTAGATATCCCCCTTTACGATTTGAGTAAGATGAAAACAAGACATGTAGAAATTAGTACATTGAACAAAAGAGAGAATACTAGTGAATGAAAAATTAATGAACGAAATTCAATCATACTGAAGAATGAATACTAATGAATGAAAAATAATGAACGGGTATTCGTTCATCAGCGGTGATTTTATATGATATTGCACCTGGTCTCACAACGACAGCTATTTATTAATATGTGAGTTTCGTTTGGAATGTCTGATGCGGATCAAAGGGAATAAAAAAAGGTTGTCGATGTGGTCTTAAACATGTCAAGTATATACGTGCTATGCAAAATTGAATGCTATACTATCATGAATCACGTGATATGATATCTATAGAACCACGTGGTTGCTCTTTACTGAGAACTATGCAGTACCACTTGATCTGTCATAGCACACGTGATAAACTATGTCACTGAAGATCATTAGTGTGACGTTACATAGTGTCACGTGATCTATCATTTTAGCTTATATGACATCACCTGACATAGTACGTGCACCGAAATTTTAAGTA
Organism: Ostrea lurida; assembly: GCA_903981925.1. Taxonomy (NCBI): domain Eukaryota; kingdom Metazoa; phylum Mollusca; class Bivalvia; order Ostreida; family Ostreidae; genus Ostrea; species Ostrea lurida. The sequence continues at coordinate 20,321 of CAJDSM010035595.1, read as the reverse complement.
ATCTAAACAGATATTTTCTTTGATTATTTTTTTTTCTCTCACGCGCGTTTCTTTACACGTCGTGCTTGAGGTTGTTTGAAAACCTCGTTATCAGAAATATGAATAGCAAATATTTCATTATTTAAATTCGTGGGCAGAAAAGCAAACCACTAAGAAGCAACATCTTCTGATGTTAAGTCTATTTCCAGTCTGATAAGTCCCTCAAAATGCAAAATATAGGGCAAAAACAGACCCATATAGGTGCGTAAGAGGTGAGAAATATAATACTTGATAGGAGTAAGCACCCCCTGCTAACCGATTACATTTGCCTTGAACCTTATATCTGGATCAGATTTATAAACTGATTTTGAAAGAATGACTTATTGATAGTTTTTGACATGAGAGACATCAATCACGCCACTGCCTCCGCCAAGGACGTAATAAAATCGGGGGCGTTTATTTATCTATTAATTTATTACCTCTGCCAAGAAGGTTATAAAATAGGGGGCGTTTGCTCATTCATTTGTTTGTGGATTTATTTGTCTGTTAGCAACATCGTGTAAAAACTAATCATCAGATCATTTTGAAAATTGGTACACAGGTGTATCTTTGGTCTAAGGAAGAACCCATTAAATTTTGGTGGCGGTTTGGATCCAGGATCCAGAGGACTTGAATGTAACCACGGCGGGAGTTAGCAGTCTCTGGTTGCTCGTGTTGATAAATTGTACATGTTAATTGGATCGTTGTGATTACATTTAATTATAACCCTCAATTCGTGGAAGATTTTGAAACAAATACAATTTTGCACTTCCTATAAGATCTTGGTAAATATGATTATCCACTGCCTATAGTATGTTACGATGTTGATATATATGTTTATCTATTGCCTAATTTATGTTGAGATGTTGATAAATATGGTCGTTTAATCCCTACAAACTGTTGATATGGTAGTCTATATAACTATTTACTGTCTATAATTCATTGAGATATTCGTAGATATTAATATTCATGGACTTCAATTTCTTAAGATATTAATAAATATTATTATGCGCCGGTATATCATGGTGTCACAGCAGTGGGTCTGTAAAATTGTCAGGGGATGCAGGGGAGGGGGGGGGGCAAAAATTGCAAACAGTGACCAATCATGTAATGGGGAGGGGAGCCATCTAAATTCCTCACCTAAAACTAAATCTGTCGATAGGCTTTAAGATTGTTGGATTTGTCATCTTTACAGGGAAATAGAAATAAAATTGGAGACCATTTCATAAATAAATCAATATATATAACTAGTTCAGTAGAAAACTTAAAACGTTCTTTTACTGAATTTACAACAACAAAAAATAACCATACAAGTGCCTGTCTCTATCAGGTTCCCCTTTCTATGGCTAAAGTATCAGTTTTCTGCTTTCTGTTGTCTGGACGTTGTTGGAGTCGTTTAACACAAGAAAACCTAACAAGTAAGGTCTGCAGAGCTCTGGTTACATAGATACTTGATAAAAAAAAAAAAAGGGGGGGGGGCATCTACAAAAATTTACAATGGTTGGTAATTGCTCAACTCACAATTTATTTATTTATTTATTTTTTTTAGAAATTATATGACTAATCACTGTTCATTATCTTCCTCTTTTCATCGGACCGAAAATGAAAAGTTCATTTTTATATGATTCTGAAAGCACAGTGTAGCTGCAAAATTGTAGCTCTCCGGAAAAAAAAAAATTATGTTGACAGACCCGTCTGTCAACATATTTTTTTTTCCGGGAGCTACAATTTTGCAGCTAGGCACAGTGGTGATTGATTAATTATATTAATTACACATCTAACAATTGGGTTCATTAGACATGCCAGGAGAGTGAGGGGTTTGATATCTCATTATATCTGCACGCCAATGATGTCGCAGCCTCGATCAACGTGCGCAAAAGTAGATACTGATTTTTTCTTTTATTTTGGTAAATTTACTTATATACCGAATCTTGTACTCTAGAAATTGGTAAATATGATTTTTTGAGATTTTTGATCATAGTTAGTTTTTTAATACCTTGCATCCCGGGAATTTTAGTTCCTGTTAGGTTTGATGAGTGATATTTAGTACATGTACACAGACTCGCGGGCATGCTGATGTTGAGCACGCAAATCCCGTTTTGACACCTATGTTGGTCAGGTTTTAGAATTTAGGTATTGGATATACTTTATATATTTTTGCTCATTCTAGCAATAGTTACTTCTAGTCACATCATTCATGTATGCGCGAACTGCTGACCAGAAAGAACATACGTTCAGTCTCATTGTTATATTCAGTGAAGAATAATCTTTATTTTTTCTATATAGAGAAAACACGCAACATAATTGGCATTAACACCTCCGATAAAAAAAATTGATGGTTATTTAATTTTAATCATTAACCGGTAGTGAGTTTTCCATATATTTACTGATTTTGATTCTGATAAGTAAATCAATTTAACGTGACATACTTATTAAAAATTCTCAGTATATTTCGCAACACTGGTAGCGCTGATTTGGATCTATGCCGATTTGTTCTTAGGGAACACTACTAAGACTCTAAATTTGGACACGTGTATGCGAGTTACATTACGTATTTAAAATTGATTACATCATTTAATTGTTTATTAATATCAGTACTTACCTTCGTTAGCTATGATAAATCCCGAGGACCCCGCAACCTGGATTACTATGTACACCAGTATTGCTATCTGTGTTGTCGTATAAACCATACCGCTAAGTCTCTGAAAAAATGGCAACTTTCCTTCAAAAGTCCTTCTGCAGTTCACTTTATAATCTCCACTGACTGGAGAATACCCGGCTTCCGGTCGTCAGAATTTATGTCCTGCTCGTTGTTCAACTGTTCCAATAATGAGTGGCATTTATTTCAATAATTCTAATAAAAGAACAAGGACGATGTTTACCAAGCAATCCCGTCAAGAGGTTTTGATATTTTAAACTGAGTCACTTGTGTAGGAATTTATAACGATTTGTTGAAAGATGTCTGTTTGAATTTACGACAATGTTCCGATTTACGACACCACCTTACTCTTATTGTAACAGCGCGGGGCTTTTAGCGGAATTTTTACAAGGAAACTGTTCATAAATCATCACACGACTTTCTTGATCCCAACTGCCGTACACCGTCAAGGCCTATGTTTATGTACCTAACCGGAATTAGCCAACCGCGCCCGATCCGGCCTTTATAATCATTAATAAATCTCGGGAATTCGATACCTTTTCATGACGACATTGATACACACAAATAGGTGGATGCTATTTAACTAAACGTGTGACTGATTGGTGCTAAATAGGCGTAGGAATTTCCTCACACCTCTCTGTGTCCAACCCTAGACACTAAAAACTTAGGACCACTTATCTAGAATTTCTTCACGTAATGGATATTAGGTGCGAAGAATTATTAAAAGCGAAATAAATACCACGAAGTGTTTGACGGCAATTTCTAATGCGTCTTTATTATTCAATAAAGTATAAATGGATTTTAGACTTCAATATGAAGTCGATATTGGCTGCACACCGCACGGTACGTCGCCCGTCCGTCGTTTGTCGCTTTGTTGTAATCTGCGCCGTAGTGTAGTGACCTGCAGCATGATAACATAACGACATCTTGTTGAAATGAAAAATAATACTTATCTCGTCTCGAAAATCAAACTTTTTATTATTTTGACTGAGTCACTGACAACAGATTTGTACATTGTGCGATCGGATATCTGTAAGGTCATTCCAATTCGTAATCTAGTTCTACGGACTCGCTCGCTTCTATTTTTGATAAATCCAAATGATAATATTATCAAAAAATAATGTTCGTTGGCATTTAAAAAAATCCAAATAGACAAGTTTCCACAATTTTTTCGACATTTTACAACAAGAACAAAAAATCACGATACACTTGGCTGACAAATGACAGAAACGCGGGCCCTTAAGAAAATTCTTGACATTCTAACCCGGCGTTTGTTTTTTTTTTCTATATATGATACTTCAAAATACTAATTGAAAAATATCAAGTTCATTTGGTAAGCAAAGGATGTCTAATGATTTTAGATCTTTACTTGTAAGCGCTCGCTTATTGAAATTACGTATAATTGAATTAATGATATTTATATTTCTTGTATTCGCTCGCCTCATAAATTTTATCTCCAAAATGAAAAATAATATTTATAAAATAATTTTGCCCTCTCGCCTCACTTTTTTTGTTTGAAAATCCGAAGAACTATTTTACAAATTGGTGTGGCCTAAACGTTCTATATTTGGCGGTGTATTCATTTTAGCGCGCTTGGCTGTAGAGTTCATTCGTTAAATGAAGTTCATCACTAAATGGTTACATAGACATGTGAATGTTAATTCTTTTGCAGAGATCGCTGAATTAAATACGCTGCTTAATTTCTGTCAATTGTTATACACGTGTAACGGGAGGCTTTGGCAATTTTGATACACTTTTATTTTGTTTGTCACCCGCACCTAAATTTTGATCATTTCCCAGGTTCTTTTTAGATTTGGTTGTATTTTAAAGTAATATTTCCATATTATACGCCTTGAATCCGCCGTAATGGTAACACCGTTCAACAGAAAATGACGTTTATTATATAGAAAAATCAAAGATAGCCGGGTACTGTAGCCCACAAAACTTTACATTTCAAACCAAAACGATGTTTGTTCAAATCCTTGTGCTTTTCCATGCAAAACATTGCCTCCAGTCAACTGATAACGCTTTTGATACAAGATTTTAAATGAATCATTTTACACTATAAACTATTCAGCTATAGTTGTGTTCCTTTCTTCTCCAGGTTATCCATGTCCCCTTTAACTCGAATAATTCAAGCCCTCCCGTCTCCGGTTCTCTCCGATTGTGAGGTAATGTAGCTATCGATAGGGAGCGGAATATAACGATTGGGTTATTCGGGTTATGCCCCCTTTGAATGTACTTTTTTGTTCTTTTGATGTGAATCATACTTAGCTGGAAACTTTGATTGATAGAAGCAGAGAATTTGATTGATTGATTGATTATATTTTCGCAAAAACCGATGCCCTGTGTCACAGCAGGTGTGGCACGATAAAGATCCTTCTCTGCTTAAGCTAGGGGCATAGGCCTAAGTTTTGCAGCCCTTCATCGGCATTAATGGGTGTCGTCTCCTTATGAGTGGCAAAGTCTCAAATTGGACATTAAACTATAGAATCAACCAATCCATGCTGTACATTTATTTCATCACTCATTTCTTCATAAAACTCTTCATTAAGAAACGGAAAATAAAGGACAGGATATAATATGTCATTAATCGGGTGTGGTACCGTACTGAGCAATGAGTATNAAAGGACAGGATATAATATGTCATTAATCGGACGTGGTACCGTACTGAGCAATGGGTATTCTGATTTCCCGATTAAGCGGCTGTATAACGGTAACTGTATCATTTATCTTTTCAATTTTACTTTTATAACCATTTAAGAACCATTCTGATATGAAATTCCGGGGTTTTTTGGTCTTCAGTGAAAGAACCAGCAAACTTATATATTTTTTTTGGAGAATAATAAACCTTCTGATGAATGTGCTAATGTACTGTAGCGGTCATCCATCCAGATCGCTCAAGTTTCCTCTGATAATGTCCGTTAGCACCCCTTCCCGCTCAGGAAAGTTAGTTCCGAAGTTTAGTATGGGTTTCTTTCTGGATGTTAGGCACCTCTTCAGCATCCGCCGTTCCCGACGACAACCGCTGTCTTCCCCAGACGAGACCACGTCCGTACGCGAACACAAAGTCCCAGTGCTCCGCAGAAACTCTCTTTGAAGCAAATCTCTCGTCTTGTGGTTGTTAAAATGTGCGCATGACACTAAAACAAAGTTTCGAGAATGTGTAAAAGCTCTGAATGAAAGGTTTAAGAAAAGTATTAATTAGCTGTAATCAATGCATTTCATTCTTATTCATTATTTAACGAATATTATGAATTTACGATTTTATACGAATTATATTCAATATTCGTGGATATCATGGGTCACCCTTTCCCACGAATTTACGTCCCTACGAAATTTTTGTTTTTATTTATAGGTTTGCTTCATTGCTCGCGCTATTTCATGATCACGCTTTATTCCAGTAAACATAATACTTTAATTATCAGTAAGTGTATAAATAATGAGACACCATTTATCTTACGTTTGTTTCTTGTAAACTATTGTGTTGTTTTATGTTTAATATGATACCTCATCAAAATTAAAAATGTTGAGAGAGACTTTCATCTATGTACAAATTTGATACGATCATTAACCAAAAATCAAACACTATGATTTTTCCTAGGAACCTTCTGACAACACTATATACGCACACATCGTTTGGAGATGTTGTATAAATTGTATTCTCAGGCGAAAATCCAGGTGATCACGTGGTCTGCTTTAATGAACGAAAAATGTTTTGAGTTTTGTGAATTAATTCATACACAATATACGAAATAAGATTGTACAATTTGCCTACAGCCTCTGCACAATCCTCCCGCGGATCACTCATTATCGTCAAATACAATCATAGATGAAGCCGCTTTTTATGTTATTTCAGTGAATTGATGTTTTAGAAATTGTTAGAAATTCCCTCTGGGTGGGTTGTTCCGCGCTATACACCTCACGAAATTAACAAAGAAGGGCGGAAATCATCCACGCCTGTATTCTAACCTTATAGCTATGCTGACACGTGGTTTTAGCAATAACACACAGGTGAAATACATGTAGTTTTCATCCTCGCTTTTTTTTTTTATTTGCGACCTAACATCCACAAACGAAATTGTTCCATCATAAAATTCATCGACAAAATTGTCACATCCTTAAATCTACCAGCGAAATCCTTAAATGTGTCTTCACACTTGTAGACATTGACCCATGATCTTTTCCCCCCGGCAGGCATTTTCACCCGTCAGTTCCAGGGGCTAGTCTTCAGCACCAAATGTAACAGGGAGAGAGAAAATATGCAACGGACCAGACCGAGATATGAGCCTAGGTTTCTTGAATTCCCTAGCAAAGATGCTTTACCAGTACAGTTCAGTTTATTAGCACAAGTTAACCATACCGTTTTAAAGGCATGAGATAGAAACACCACATACATACACAAGTGTAAGATATCATAGCATTCAACAATTACAAGGAAATTCACATCAATAATGCTGCGAATACCACACATTACCCATCATAACTGTACTAGCTAGAATATTCTAACTGTGAATCGGTCCCCTCATCACAGATACATGTAGAAATCCTTCCCTATACTCGCAATGTAGCAAATCGGAGTGGATCCACTCCGAAATGAATTTCACAGCTATTAGATACAATGAGCATAAAATTAGGTCTTATTTAGTAGTAACTAACCTTTTCTTATATTTGTAAATCCTTTAAATGAAGAAAATCCTAAGAAAAATCTGTCAGCACGAATCATTTGAAATTTCACGATTCAAATTTGACGTCACCAATTTTGTGCCGGAAGTGGGGGAGCACATCAGCATGACAAAAATATTGAAATTTTAATTGCAATGCAAATATTACTTAAAAACAGTGGGTTTAAATTCAGTTTACAGTTATTTATAACTTCTTAATCTCATTTTATGGTCCATGCAAGACTGTATTTAACATTTGTTTTGCTACGAATGCAAGTATAGGGGATAAAACCGGGTAAGGAGACATCTGTCATTTTAACGATAGAAGTTCTATCTATAATGTACTAACTAAAGGGTATATACAAATATAATTATATTGAATACATCATGATCTGAAGTTAGGGAAATGCATAATTACATGTAGCAATATTATTTCTATGGATAATGATTTCTGAAGAAAAAATACAAATTTTAATTCTGTATCTAAGGCTAGGTGACTCGGTGATTTTTTTAGCCCTTTGTGTAGCGGCACAATAATTCCAGAAGACCAAGTTTAAGAAATGAACTAAAATGTTTTTGAATTTCCTGCATGTAAAATATTCATTCAATAAATTATCTAAACCTGTAGCTTTTCTACCCTTAAACCTTTCAGGGGCCGTAAAATCTATCCTTATAGAGATGTCTCTGTGAAGTTCACAGAACTTTCACTGACATCCATACCTAATTTTTCGAATGATAGGCCAGGTTCATTGTAACTATTATCTCTACAAACATCCTTCAAATGTTGAAAAAAGATTAGTCCTAGTTAACCTTTTCTGCTGGAGAACTGTAAAATCTCTCGGGTTATATCACTCAGGTAATCCAACTCTTATTTCCTTCAATCTCATATGTATCGCCTTGTTTTAGATGCACAGGTTTTTGTATTCTTTTCTTAAATGAGTTAGATTTTCCCTATTGACCATACTTCTATTTCTATTAAATATACGTAAACAATTGCTATAGTTTAGTATAGTTTTTTTTTTTTCTCTCTCTCTTTCATAATTTTATTAGTTATTTTTGACCCATTTACAAATTCGATAGTCCGGGTCAGACAATATCGATAACAGACATAAAGCAAAATATTATACATCATGGCAATATATGGTTAGAGTAATAAACGACATTTGTGAAATATAATGATTAAGTCATATATTTACATACTAAAGCATTTCAGATAATTTATTAAAAAGATGTGTTTGTATTGAGATATTGCTTTTCTTAATAACAGAACATGTATATTTCAAGTGTGATTAAGGTTTGACAAATTGAGATTTCTGACTCTTGACAACGAATCTATTTACAGAACATTTTATATTTGTAGATTCTGCATGCAACATAAGATAATGAATTATTCAAAGTACCACTTTGTTGTTATTTTCAAGTAGAACCCACAACTATGTGCTCCATTAAATTTCAAAGTTTAAAATAGATTCTAGCGTTTTCCAAATTTTCATAACATTTATTCATTCGAAAATTAAATGCTTAGAGTTTTCGATTTTATCCAAACAATTGGAACATTTGGGGGACGCATGTTTCCATTTGTTTTAAGATAAATTACAGCAAATTATTCAGAAGTTTAAAATTAAATTCCGCAATTGTTTTATCAAATATGTTACTTATTTTATTATTGTATATGTTTTTCCAGTACATTTTATTATCAATTAGAAATTCTTTCGACAGAATATGTTGATAACATGGGGGTTTTAATTTATTATAAAGGATATCTTGTAATAAAACCTGCATTTATTGTCAACAATATTGTGTATTCCATTTTTCATGTTGAAAATATAATTATTTTTAGGGTGTGTATCGCATTTGAAAAATCAAATTTGTCATTCAGAAACGGTTTTGAGAATTTTATATTCACAAAG
>CAJDSM010035595.1:0-10666 GCA_903981925.1 Ostrea lurida | reverse complement strand
AGTTGAGAACTGGATAGAAAAAAAAAGTACCTGATTGATTTATAACAAAAGGTGGATGGGGTCGATGTGTGCAAAACTGGAAAGCTTGAAAAACATCCATGGTTCAAGCGATATAAGAAAATCTAACACCTTCCACGTTTGAACAGTTTTAAATCTCTAAATATAGACTGAGTCATATTGAAAAGTAGTACTAGAATCATGAAATGCTTAAAATCTCCATCGTTTAAAGCGACAATATAGTGTTCATGAGACGAGAAAAGATAGGATAGGACTGTCCTCAACTCTATACCTTATGTAGCATACTCTAACACAATATCGTGTATAAAAAATTTCGTTCACACGCAACGGGAAGCCACTCATCAAGTTGTTAAAAAAGGGGCAATCTAATATGTGAAAGACTTTTGAGCAAATGGCAACATTAAAAACAATACCGAACAACACTTGCAGATGTTTATCAGCTAAAACTGCTGTGGAATATAAAATCTCAATAACCGTTTTTCCAAATCGAATGAATCCAAGATTATCAAATAGCACAAATATAACACACCACCCAGATAAAACCATATTATAATTATTCAGCATCGCAATGAAATGGAATACACAATATTGTGACAAAAAATCAGCTACTAAAACTATCTTGACTAAAATTCAAACCTCCATGGGAACACATACTCTGCGAAAAGAATCTAAATAAAACATAAATAAACTGAACAACATATACAGAAAAGAAGAAAAGCAACCCTATATTAGTTAAATAGACTTAATGATCTAAATCGAGGTCAGCTTAACTAGTAGAGGACAATAAATTACACTCCATGCTAGATTCTCTACGTTCCTCTAAATTTCTTAACTCATTAACGTAGCAACATGGAACTAGATGTTTACCCCAAATTATCCAATATGGATACTTGGAACTGAGAAGAATCATAGCCTTTCCACACACACAGGCATCTCTGATAGGAAACTAAATAGAACCATTCAAAAGGACTCGGAAAACAAACTCTAGAGAAGTTTGCGGAAGCGCCATACCAATCTTGTAAGAAAAGCCTTCGGAGCGAAAGTTCAGACTCACGCAAGCACGATCGGCCGAGGAACACACCCAACATAAAATGTACTAGACAAACAGTAACACACCCCACGTCCTCACAATAATTTATTACTGCTCACACAAAATAGAGACAACCCCAGTGAAGCCCTCACAAATATGAAGAACAAAAAACACTAATACCGCCAGAAGAAGGACAAGCCTAGCCAGCTACACGCAGAAGTCAATGCCTAATACTCGAAGTTGACAATACTCTAAAGAGAGGCCCAACTTCTAATACTAAACACGTAAAAATAGCCTTCTTGAGTATATAAAGAACACACTAAGCAACAGAAGGACGACAAATACCACAAAACGCTCTTAAAAATATCGAAATAGCCTTAGCTGTGAGCCTCAACAAGGAAAAAGCATTCTACAGCAAATGTCTTCAAATATGCAATTAAGGCAGGCTTAGCTAAACAGTAGGCCAGAGATAATAAACCTACCTATGAGTAAGGCGATGTGAGATGGTAGAGATAAAATATCATACTAAGCACAAGTAACGATGAATGCATGACGTTATTGGATGTCGACCACTATTGCATCACTTAGAGAAAACAATGAAAGATAATTCAAAAATCATAAAATGAATATTGAGTTTACAACGAACAAAAAATATGCGTAGTGCCAATCGACCATATAACCAAGTCACTTGAGGAATGCGATAACTAAATATAACCAAAGTAGTTCCAAGATGATAAAAACTGGAATAAATCTTCAATATTGAATACATCAAGAATATCGGGAAGTCAAAACGATGCATCAGCAGCACCGACAGAAAATAGACGTCCAGTCAGTCAAACTCCAAGCACACGATACTGTAGGTGGCGAATCTCATTAACAATCACATTCAGTCCTGTAATCAAACCAAAATGACATATACAGTCACACTAAATGAGTCCCTTCGCATGATTGAACCAAACGTAGAGATATATAACCAAGGAAAGCTGAGCTTTCCACCAGACAAACTACTCACCACCACCACAACCTACAAACCTAAACTAGTCATCGACACCACCCCACAACAACAAGATGAGAACCAAGGCATAGGATAGAATCATCCTTTATCATAGACCAGGAGAACACCGCCACACCCGCCACTGCACAAACAACTAATATCAAATCAATCGCATAAGCAAACAGGACAACAAATCAAGCAAAGCCAAAAAAACAACAAGAATAGGCTCCGGGCACAATTACAAGACCTGCAATCACATGGCAGAAATAGACTAAAAAAATTGTACCCCGCTCAAGCATAACTTACAAGCCAAGGAGCGAAATATAAGTCTCGGAACCACCAGCACACACGCAATAACAGTCATAACACAGCAGATCAGAACATAACCTCAATCACACACTATGAATAGGCAGGTAATGAACTAGCGCAACCAGATTGAACATAAAGATCTGGATCCAGGTCAGTGCAGATATGACGGGAAAGAATAAGAGATTACAGAGCCTTCCACAAAAGTAGAAATCATAAACAGATACCAGCAACAACTCGAACACATTATACTCAGACAAATAGAAAAAACACTAGAGCAAGAAGTACACAATATTAGCAGTATAAAACACAAGCAAAAAACAGAGATGAAGCAAAGACAAGCACCGCTTACAGGCAATAAGCCCCTCCTATGGAGACAGATCACGTGGAAAATCAAGACAAAAGGTTAATCGAAAATCCCGAATATAAACAACATGGACATCACAAGACAAATTACTACAGTCATTAGAGAAGTTAATCGAAAGAAAACAAGATCACATCTCCATGCACGACACAACAACCTCATTACACCAATGCTGTAAATACTATAGTTCTTATGCCAGTACGTCATCACACAATTTTACGATACTTATGGGTTGTTCAGTCATGGTCCGAAAAATCCAGAAAGAAGACGGAAGAAAATTTGGCAATTTAGAGATGGATTCAGAATGGTTATAGTAATTGAGCCTTTTTACTTTGGAGGAGGGTGGAGGAAGTTGACAAAAGAAGTCAAACAGAGAGGAGTGGCGGGGGTGGAGGTGCTATCCAAATATCTCTAAATGTCACTCTTCAAGGCACTGAACTGTACCTATCTGTGCTAGATAGTAATTTGTACAATTTAATCCATTCTAATTAAAATGCAAGACATGCAGATCCTTTCGACCACAAAGCGTTCTTCAGACCGAGCGACTATTAGCATCATTTGCACGCAGCAGATTGAATATCTTATTCGATACATAAAACACCTCTCTAATAAACTAGTACGTGAAAACACAGGCTCATCAATGAAGAGTGATTACAGGACGCGACTAAAGGTTCACTCAGGATCACTGCAGCAAGACGAAGAGAATGGCCACACTGTTAGCGTTAGACAATAAAACAACATCAGAGCGTTAGTACATTTAAATTGGAACAACCTCGTTATATACCTTGATTGCATATGTCGTGAATGAGTTTATGATAGTAAGAGACAGCTAAATAGTTGAGATTACCATCATTCATGTATTGATGTATATCTTATAGGAGGGCATCCAACCACGCCAGAACCAAAAACGATCAAATGAGAGAGAACTGTCCGACTCTGAAAGCCCGAGATCGGAATCGCACCAAAAGACTGTGCCCACCCCTGCCCTCAGGAGATCCCAGCAGTGTGAGTTTTAAGCTGTGGTCAAGTGAAGACCTCAAGATCAATAAAACGCCTCAACTATAGCTAAAAGATTATTTAATGTTGTTTTACCACAAATCCCTGCTCACAAAGTCTATTGAGGCGGTTATAGGAAGTCGCTCGATCACCATTGTCCACTCCATTGACTTTGTCAAGATTCTGCTCCGGCAATACACAAACACTTATAGTCGCTCTGCCTATCCTTGTGTATTTTGGCCCAAGTCTCCCTTACATAAGTCCATATTCTCGGATACATGGTGTACCTAAACACATAGCATGAACTCATGCTGTTGCTCTATCTAACCTTGCCTATTTAATCTCGCAGCAAAAAGTCATATTTAAGGTTGTCGTTAACATTGACTGTTGGCCAAAATTTCTTTGCAAAAATCACAACAAAACTGTACTTAATAGTCAAACAAGTACAGAGACACGTGTGGATACTTAGTGGAGGCTTTATCTTATATGAGTATAACAACCAGTAAATTCTACATTATGCTCTAGCATGTGAAAAAGCACACGATATAACCTCTTCTCCTAACAATATTTTAACCTACTATCAAGTCTTACTTAAGATAACTCCCAGATTAATACTGGGAAAAAAAATAAAACAAAGAGTAAAATATTGCCAAATTCTGCAAAAACTAATCAACTCCTTCCGAGATACAGAAGTGTGAGAGAAAGTAACTAATTACCAAAATACACAGAGCATGAAAAGAAACCCGATTGAGTTACAAATAATTATACCAAAGAAAAAACTGAGTAATATGCCCTTGAGGGAAATCACATATAGAAATACAGTGAAAAACACAATTCTTTCCCAATGGATTCATAGAAAGGAACACCGCCCGAACAGATGTGATCCGTGCCAGCATACAGCACACAAGAAGAAAAAGAGTATTCCACCATGCATACCTGGCCTAAACCATAAAAGATGTACATCCATTACGAACACCCCCACCGCCCGGAATTTATTTAATGATGTCACGTATTAACCCTCACTGCCCCTGGTTAACTGAGGCGACATCAAATCATTGTCAAAATATAAATTTAAAAACTCAACATAAAAACAATAAAACAAATTACGGTCTTGCGCAAGGAAACGTTAATAATGGCAGAACTGCATCTAAATAATACTACAACTATGTAATAGAGGTGGGTTGATAGACATTGTGGAAGCCCTGAACTTCATCGCATCCAATCAGATACAACGAACTCACCTCAAGTAATTGAGCTAATTTCTGATATAGTCAACAAATCATTTTTAATGCCCCCAGTAAGCATCGAAGATCGTAGGCCATTTGTTGTTGTCTGTCTGTTCATGGGCGAGTACATGCATTAACTGACATCACTCCTGATCTGAAATGAAAAGCAGCTTGGCTAATAATTGTGAAAGGCACGATACTGGTTAATTAGATAATAGGATTTGTGTTAAGGTCAAAATATAATCTATACGAACAACACGAGTAGTAAAAAACAGAGTAAAATGGACGTATGAACACTATAAGACACTCTTTTGGAAGACAAATGGCGCACAAAGGTGCATCCACTACAAGTGAGGCAGGTTACGCCCAAAAGCGAAACCAATTTGTCGTCATGGAACCAACGGACCATTAGAATACAAACATTTTTGAACCACACTAAGTAATGCGTTCCGAACGACATATAGCGCTAGCTTGATCATACAAAGATAGCTTATAACGCTTAGCTGAAGACATCAGATAAATGAGTCAGCTACACTTCATACTAAATAGGGGAACTTTGATATTACCAGATTCCGTCATGCCTATCTATTATACCATTACACCAATTACCCCTAAGACTCCGTATAGTGGAACAGAGAAGAGTTTTGACGCATCCAGTGATTGCTTAACGGTTCGACATTGGTGGGCAAGCTGGACACGGTACTCTGGCTCTGCCTCTCTTCCACCAAAATGCAAGAATTTTACTCTTCCCGAATGATTTCAGAAGGATAAAGAAACGATTTCATAATAAAAAACGAAGTCAAGGGGCGAATTAAGATAATTCATCAGAATTAAATGGAGTTTATGCGTAATGTCTGATTGATATAGAATAATCAGAAAAAGCAGACGCTATTCAAGGTGGTATAAGCGTAAAGAACAATAGATTGTTAGTAAATATTGCAATTATGGACGATAATTCGATTCATCGAAAACGTTTAGCCATTTATCAGTAAGAGAGACGAAAGCTTAGATTGTGGTTACGTCCTAATGTATCAAAATCGAGGAGCATTAATTTCTTTCCCATTCTAAAAAAGATTAACCACTGCAACACGCCTTATGCTTACATAAAAAACGAAAAAATATCTGAGAAGAATGAGTCAAGAACCTTACTAAACATGCTAAGACTGACAGACTCGGAACGCATAAGAATGGTAGATATGGGACTGATGTAGCGTACTAGTGTGATCTGATCTAAAAGAATCACAGCAACTTCCCCACCAAACGCTTCATGAGTATGATGAGTTGCCTTAATACACTCATATCTTATGGTATGATATTGATATAAATATGAATATGTTACAATTAGCAGCATCATATAATATAACGAGAGTGATTAAAATAGATTAGTAATAGAATGTATAACACAAACATAATTAAATATATAAACGTTAACAATACCGGACCCAACGTAAACACTCAAGTGGGTTTATCCGGCAATATTTACTCCGAATATCATTCATGATGCATTTATTACCACAAAACTAATTAATCGCATATCAATCATAAAACAAAGCGCCTCTCTTCAAATTACCACTTTACACTTAATAATGAAAACTAAAATGCGCAAGGAAAGTATCTATATTATGAAAAAATTAAAAAAAAAAAAATAACCTGCTGAAAAAAAAATAAAAAACATATCCCACAATTAGTAAGGAAATTCTCTCTTTTTCTTCAATATTAAATAATTCTTGCAAATAAAAATATACCAAAAAGAAATACTCGTTCCCATTTAACTGCTGAGTTTCCATGCTTAAGTTAACTAAGGAATTTTCCATAGAACACACTGGGTAAAGATCACTGAAAAGATTAGTTATTTTGCACAACCCCATCCAACAGATAGAGGACGCAGGGGCTTTGGATATTATCGACTATCTACCCTAACACAAATCCCTATATAGGTCTATGAGAAGACCTTTGTATCGGCTCACCTACCGGGGTTGACAGTACATATGGCGGCACCATGGACAACAGCACGACGGCAGCGAATCAGAGGGTCCTTTGCTGTCCATCCAAGAGACCATATAGTGCTGAGCATATGGATGCTGGGCTGTCACATTGTCAAGCCCACGTCCCTTAGCCAATACGTATTCCTTTTACGACTTCTCCAGCTTTTCACGACTGGGGGTTTCTACATTGCCGCTTTCCCCCAGCATTCAACAACACGCCTAAACTGTCCTTTTACTGAGCTTATTTTTTTTTTTTTTTTTTTTTTTACTTTTTTTTTGTGCACTTTTTGATATCGCCTGTCTCACGATTTTGCAAACGTTTATTAGGCTAAGCGTGTATGTCGTCATCTGAGAAGTAGTCCAGCACACTTCAATGTCAACTGGTCTAGCTGTATGAGGTCAACAGAATTTCTGAACCCACGCCATCTCCGCGAAACAGAAGCTTCTTGTATCATAAGGCCAGAGGAAGAAGAAGCCACAATAATCATATGAGTACAGCACTCTATTACTAAATAGCCTTAGTACGCCGCCAAACCCCAGAAAAAATCCCCACAAAAACTCACAATGAAAAGAAATAATTATCAATAATAAAAAAATCTAAAAACAACATCCACAGCTTATTTAAGCTAAGCAAAGAATTTTTCAGTTACATAGACTGGATTTGAGAAGAGTAGGAAGGTGAGATGAAAACACTCACTGACATTTCATACTTTATAAAACAAGTACAAGGCTACACCATATCTTCACTGCCCAAAATTCGAAAGGTTCTTGCGGTCATCAGGGCCACTCGCAGGTCATAAATAAAGATTAAAAATTGTATGGCCATATTAATATACACAAACCCAAGAGAAAAAAAATGATGATCTGCCCACGGACAGCCCCGTACACCATGAGTCAAACTCCTTTGCTCCACTAGCCCACAAATTTGGCGTTTTTACCATTAACACAAACGCACAACTGACAAAAAACAAGGGTTGACCAAATATCAATGTATGCGAAACCAGATATACTATCTTTCGTATTATGTCGGTTAACTCGCGGCCACTTCCTCATGCCTCCGTTGCCACACATGGATCAAGCAGACTAACTCCGCGTGGCTTTCGAGTTTCAAGGGGTATCGAGATGTATCGTCCACCTGAGTCGTGGGATATTTCATGGTTCCCCTTGGTTGTCTTTCGGGTTATTCCCGTTTACATAATCTGACTTGACTGCGCGGTTTTTTTTTTTTTTTTGTGGGTGGAAAACATGGATATTTACTTGGGGTTTTTATTTCCTTATTCTGGGGCTCAAGGTATCAGATCTTCAGTTTGCGGTTCGTGGACCTAAACCGTCTGGTAGACCCTATATTCTCCCTAAACATAAGTTGCCTCGGTTTTTACGTTATTTAATCAGGATTAAAATGATCTTCTATCTCTTTTTTACCTATTTTAAGCACTTTGACTTCTTGGGTAGCTATGGCTACGTACAAAGGGAGTAAGAAAAATGCTTCAATGGTTAAACGGGGGTTTTCGAAAATGTGTGGTGGTTGGGAGGGGCGGGCGCACGGACAGATATTAGTACAGGCTTTGGTCTTCTCCCTGTGCATTCGTTGGGGGCGTCCGGTTTTCGTCTGCGCGGCCTCTCCTCACGGTACGGGAATAGTGCCCGGGGCGCATACTGGTTGTGGGAATGAAAGACCCGGGTTGATCAGAGAACTATTGGGAAATGCAATTACATTGCGCTCATATCACAGTAATGTGTCATGTCGATCTCATACTTATCCATGTTTTTCTTATTTATTTTTTTTTTTTTATAAATTTTGAGGGCAGAAGCAATTGGAGGGATACATATACTACGAATCAGATATGGGAGGGACCCAGGGACGGGTCTGGTATAAAGAAATTTTTAGTCTAGACGAGGGTAATAAGTGCGAATTGTATAAATTATAATCAAACGCAGATGAGAATAGGTTTTTAAGGAACTACAGTGCTGTCAATTATTAACGGTTCCCCGTGCGGGGGGGCCTTCCGGGCCACACATTGCCCAAATCTGCCATCAGAATACCACATCCAACACTAAACCCACTCATAACAACCTGGCTGAAATACACGAACAAAACCTAATACCCATAAAAAAAATAACACAAAAGACCAGAACAAAAAACCCAATTAACAATAACCAACAACCCACCCTAAGGGCCAAAGTGACACAAGGTCAGGAGTAACCGACATTTGAATATAACCACCCACGACCACAGGAAAGTGTCTTGCATAGAAGCTAAGCAGTGAACATATCAAGCCCCTAGTACGTTTGGACATAATATACATCATACCTATATGTACAACGATATTTCCCTAGAAACCATTGACAACAAAGGATAAAATTCCAATCCAACCTAAAAAAAAAATAACTATAATATCCAACCAACATACCACGTATTAGTAAACACGTCCCAACCTTTAGGTCAGGGCTCCCATAGCCTCCTATAACCACGATATAAGAGCAAAAGGAGCACCTAGATACTAAACGATATGAGGATATGAGTAAGAGAAGCTATTATACGAAGGAACGACAATATAATCATGTATGACATAATAAGATACAACAATGACACGATAGATAAATATATACAATATGCAGAAAATTTATATACCACTAGAATACGACTAGCTAATATAGATATATGGTAAATATCATAAATAGTATAACAATTAGTTAAATGATACAATATATCAACGATAATTAGATACAATATGCAAGTAAACAATACAAATGATGCATAGGTAAATACATAATAAATAAGAACTATGCTATAAAACCAAGTAATACGAATACCATACAAATTTTAAATAATCATTGTAGTTATCTTTGACCCTACACATTCCGATTACCAGCTCAACAGATATCGGATAACAAACATCAAAGGAAATAAGCATCATGGCAATAATGAGCAGACGAAGCTGAAATATAGTGAAACAATAACATGCCTGACATACAAAACAACTTCAGAAAATTAAAAGAGTGTTGTATGATCACTCTTCTTAATACAAAACTTAAGCCAAGTGATTAAGGGACAAAATGCGATTCGGGACTCGGCAACGGAATCAGTCAGAGCAGAAATTAATGCAAGAGCGCACCACAATATAAAATAAAATTCAGTACATACGTGGTACCACCAGCTTGTAACTCATAACAACGACAACACTGCGGTCCTCAGTGTAGACTTTCAAAATGTTCAACGATACATGCCAAACTCAACAACCAGGTAAACATCAAATAAAAACAGTCGCGATTTCAAATAATGGAACACAGGGGCAGCATGCATCCAAGTTACTAAAAAGAAAATTACAACAAGCAAATTACGCACAGAAAGTTAACAAGTACCGGCCAATGCAATTATCCCAGATACTACGACGTATCTAATCAAATAAAGTTAAAGATAAGTTTGTTAATACTTTTTATGTATATTTCATTTGGCATATTAAGTAAGGATATTATGTAAATTGATTTTGAAATAGCAAGGGTGTTTATAATACAACATTTTCCAAATATAGTAAGTTTTCTCTTTTTCCACGACTCAAAAAGTTGTTTCCATATTATCATATACTTTCATCCAATTCTGCTTATAACACTCTTGTTTATCATGTCCTATAAATACACCCAGGCATTTAACTGTCTTTTCATTTACTTTTATTCCTTCTATTATATCAAAACGTCCTTTTAAGGATCCCAGAAGCATTATTTCAGTTTTACTTATATTAAGTTTTG
>CAJDSM010035594.1:0-11939 GCA_903981925.1 Ostrea lurida | reverse complement strand
CCCCCCCCTTTTTTTCAAAAATTCCACAATGTTTATAATAATGTATGTTATATATTGTGTTACAGCATAATTATATTATATGACATGCACCATGTTATTTGTAATAATCATAACATGATGTCAGCTTACATGTATCATTACATTAGTAGAAATATGTAATCATGGCATACTTCACGGCATTTCATTGACTGATCTTATCGATATAATTTAGGTGTCCATCCTGTGTTTTTAAAATCATTTTACTTTAAATATCAGATGTCCCAAAATCACAACTTTGTATTGATTTTGCTATCTTTGATGGTGAGAGTGATCACCTTTTATACAATTATTGGTATTTTGATGTCGATACATTGCTTTAATACAACATTCACAGAAATCAGAGGGTGAGGTAAATATTGTACTTCAAGGATTATAGAATTATCATTTGACTGAGAAAATTTCAATAATTGTTATATTCTGATTGAAACTGGCAGCTAGGAGCCAACAAAATGATATATTTTATGATATATTTTTGTATACAGCTGGGCTGCAGTGCCCTGTCAAAAGTGGTTACAGGAGAGTTTTCTATAGGACTGAATAATTTAAAACTTTTCTTAAAGTGTGAGACTGGTTGCTAAAGTATGTAGAACCTGCCAAGCAGTTCATGAATGGCCATCTTTAGATAAGGTTCTATGTTACCATAATTTAACAATTATTACTCATCAATTTTTAAATTCCCAATTTATTTATGGCCCAATGTTCGAAAAGATGTGCAGGTGAACATAACATTCAGTTTTCATACATCATTGGATCTTAGCCCATCAGAAAGCAAGGAATTGTTTGATTATATAATAAAGTTACAGTTTTAAGAAATGTTTTATTTGAAATACAATATTTCATATACATGTACATGTATTTTATAATGTGATAGTGTACATTATTGTAATGAGTCATTCATTTGGAAAGGTAGCTATAGTAGGATATATTTCATTAATCAAAATAGACATACTAAACAAGCTCAGAGATTACTCAAAGAGAATATTAATTATCACATGAATTTAGCTTTATATTCAAACCCCGGGTATTCTTGTGTGCCACGTCTTTGTTATAGTACTAGTTGTTTTAGTTTAGTTTTTTAGTGTGTAATACAGAACTATGTGTACTTGTTCAATGTTCATTTTAACATATTGTTTGTCAGACACAAATATGGTCGCTAAATTTAGAAATATGGATTTATTGTTTATTTTAATCAGCAAGATGTAATATAGTGTGTTTTATAATGTATTTGATTATGCTTTGTATCATGCCAGATTGAATTGGATACAATAATTCTATTGACATCAACCAACTAAAAATACACTTTCCCATTGAAGAGAAATTTTTTTTTGACAGAATCTATCTTGTGATGATGTATCTTTACAAATTGTCATGTTCATGTTCCTCGTGAATGGGTTACAGATGGGATCAATGCAGATATGAATCTTGATGTGATAAATATACATGTGATAAATCATAAATATACATTTAGTACATCTATTTCAATGGCTGGGAATTACAACAGCAATAAAAGTGAAATGTTAAGAAATAAACCTCATTTTTGAAAATGCATGAACGGAACGTTTTATGGCATATTTCCATTTTTGAATGCACTGATGGGCTTCATGAAGTGTACCATCTTCGCAAGCCAAGTGTCTGATTTGCTTACTGTCATCTCCCCCTTGGCAGATTTAGGCGAGTTTCGATATCGGCGCTTTTGACTTTCCAAGGCATCCAATCAAATCGCGCCATTCATACCGTTTCACAAACCGCTTTGATGCCATCACACTTGATTTGTCTTAAAAACTGTATACCAAATTTTTCTTCATTGTCTTTTCTCTTGTCATCCGTCAACTCACTTTTTGAAAACATACACACAGACTAGAATCTGATTGCCTAGCTTTTGTTTTCGTCAAGAGCGATAACTCGCATTGTCCGTTAGATGGCAATTCAGTCGCGACTAAATCTGCCAAGGGGGAGATGACAGTAAGAGAATCGGACACTTGGCTTGCGAAGATGGAAGTGTACTAGCATAAAATGTCATAGTTCATACCTCATGATATATTAATGACCAGGAAATGCTCTCCAAAATTGATATTAGATAATATTAGTCGATGGGTAAGGGGGACTCAATGACATGTCTTTCAAGCACACATGCTAAGAGGCATCATTAAGAATAGCCATTTTTTTGTGTGGGCACAATATATCCATACACAACCTCCCATAGCTCACCACTGTGTTAAACATTCACATTTTAGATGTACAAGCAGAGTAATATTTCTTAATTGATACAGCAGTAATGACTTGCAATAGTCGCCAACATTTTTCTTCATTACTGATTCACAATTGTGACTAGAGATTATTTCAGTATGTCATTAAAATGGGGCAGATACCAATATAGGATAAAAGCGGTATGGGAAAAGTAAAATTTACAAAAATTTAGCTATGTAGCAACATTTCATCACCTGTATATGGTGTGTGTGTCTCTCAACTTATTCAATAAGAAGAGCTTTTTTCTGCTTATGATCAGATTTTTAATAAAGGCAGGCTACTTACAAACAAGTTGTTGCAGGGGATTTAAAAGTCACAATTAAAGGCAGCATTTTGAAAATTCTTCAGTTGTTATAATGATCTAGTTTGCCCATACAATCTGCCTTTGAGTAAAATGCTGTCTGACATGTTTCATAGCAATTGTTAAGTTATTCTTAATACACCAATTGTGAATATGGATTGCTCCATTTACCTGATCAAGGCAATGGGCTCACAGCGGGTGTGACCAGTCAACAGGGGAGGCTTACTCCTCCTAGGCACCTGACCCCACCTCCGGTGTACGTAGGGGTCCGTGTTTGACCAGCTCTTGTTTTGTATTCTGTTTGGGACTTAACGAGATTGATCACTGTTTGTTATCTTCATCCTTTTCATTCTAGTCATTCATGGAAGGAATGATTTCTGAATGTGTGTGTGTTTTAGAAATATTTGTAGATTTTATTTTAAATCTCATATTAGCATTACAGAAACTGTTTTTTTGCATAAGTGTATGGCTATTTGTATTTATGTTGAGTGATTGCTGGAGAGGGCAATGTGAGGGTCATATAGTGTTCATGTATATAGGTAGTAGATACTGTACAGTCCATTTATTATGTGATTATTAATATCAGTTTAATATGAAATGGTATACTCCAAAGGAAATAATTTGTGTCAGAATTACTGAAGTATTAAGATAACCACCAAAATTTTACCCAATTGTTGACTTCACACAAGGAGCATCTACTGTGTTATATAACTGAATACTTGCCTGTCCCATGAAATGTCTAGTAGTAGTGGCACTAAGAGATTGGACTGTTTTGACGTTTTGTATTGTACTAACCCATTTATCCGATTCGAGTGTTCTTTGACAATCGCATTCCACAAAAAGAATGGAATGTACTGTACTACTTATTGCCAGCCATTAGGAATATTTAGTTTTTCATAGTGACTGTGTTTGTGAAATCTCTAATTTAGAAAATCTCTGAGTGTAAGGAAATACATTGTAAATTGTGTTATGTTTGTGCATGCCAACAAGTATTTTTACAGACATGATTTTTGTTCAAGCAGTATTCTCATCCATCGAGAATAATATGGGTTTATATCTCCATGTAGCATTTATACCTGTTTATTCTTGACGATTTTGTTAAGGCAGCACGGGAGCTTCTCCCATTAAAAAAAAGATTAAACATATATACTGTGATATAATTTTATATACATATAGTATTGTTTACAACTTTCTTTTAATTGGGAGGAAGCCCCTGTGAAGGCAGGTCGCAGGTAATCAGTACACAAATAAAATATTCATTATTGGCATGTTATGTTTACATTGTATTTATCATGTGAATTGTTTTGATCCATTATCTATTTGTGTGATGTTTTGTGATACGAAGAGTTTATATAAATCTCCTTATGACACACGAGATCTGGATATTCGACATATCTGAATAGCTGGAAAAACATTCCATTGTATAATTTTTACAAATTTATGTGATCATGTAGACTGTTATCTCGTATGAGAATATCAATAAACATTTATTTTCACATGATGCCTCTCTCCTAGTTGTGTTGAAATACAGAGATTGGAGTGCTAGAGTTATCTTTCGTCTTCCTGGGCAGTTGATACGAATGACATACAATTTATGCAATTCAAGAAAGGGTTAAATCAAGTAAATTTATATATGTCTCTGATTAAATGTAATGTTACTTAGTACATGTACATAGTGTATATTGCCAAAATTCCCCGTAGTTGCCATAGCCTGTTACATGTATAATTATACTGTAAATAATTTGTCACGCATTACGGGCGATGGTTTGTAATTGTAAGAAAGCCACTAGTTGACAAGAAAGTGTGAACCAGGTATTGTCATTCCATCGACACTGTATAATACAGAGGTCCGTGAACCCGTGCTCAACCCTACCCCCTAGGAGAGAGTCTGATCAAGTAAATTAAGGTCATTCCATTTAACTCCCTCCGAGTCATCACATGACTGGAACAGGTGAGTTTACAAACACCGCGTAGTAATACACCTGAGTAATATAACACGTCAGCGGAATGCGCGAACTAAGTAAGAATTGCACAAAGCATCGTGTAGGGTGATAGCGACCGCTCGTATATCACTAGGTTTGATAACGTTTTAAATCCACGGTTCCCAAAATATTGACTGCTTCGACAGATCATTTAAACTTCAAATTAATGACTGAGGTATAAAAAGCCAGACTACATTGAATAGAATACGACTTCTCTATTCAGGATGACTGGAAATGAATTGTACGTAATAACATGAAATACCATTTGCCAGAATACTTTTCAGTACTATAGTCTGGAATTGATCCATTTCTCAATTCTCTTGACACACTTCACTTAGGTCTACCATGACACGCACAGTATTTCAAAATTTTATCGATTATTTGGTTAAAATTCAAAAGAGTGTAGAATACATATATATTTCTCTAAGACCAATGAAAAGTATGAAATTGCGTTTTTTAATATTCAAAATCAAGGAAATACTCAAACTACGTTTTTTTCCCATTTTTATATGTAAAGTCCGAACCCTCCCCATTTCAAATGTGTGTCTGGTGAATGCAAGTTGAATTTCAAGCTTGAACCGTTTAATTGAACTCGTATAAAGAAGGGCTGTGGGGTCTTTTCTCCCCCCCCCCCATCTTTATTATTATTTTGTCGTAACTGAAAAAAAAATTCAGACTATTTCTCTGGTTACCCCCTTCCACTTGTATATTTGTAGATAGATATGATGGGGTGGGTGAGGGCTCTCTCTCTCTCTCTCTCTCTCTCTCTCTCTCTCTCTCTCTCTCTCCTAGCATATATATACAACACTCCGTCTTGGTAAATAAACTTATCTTAAAATTACTTCTTTTAGTTTTGGAACCATTTCCTTCCAACTTTTTATCATATTCTCTCTTTTTCTCTTTTGTTTACGTAATGATTAACTCGGTAAGTATGAATGAATGTTACACTCCCATGACCTAGTTCCATTTTTGCGTAAATGAATAGCTTTCGCAAGATAATCTTTGTAAATGCTAAGTGTGACTCATTATATATACGCGTTGCTTTTAGGAAAAGGAAAAAGTACACTTTTTTACAAAAAAATTCAATACGAGGCGCTTGCCGCTTGGATTAAATCATTCATTCCCTCGTCACGGAGAATCCCATTCCCTTGTCACGGAGATTCCATTTAGCAAGCGGTGGTTGATTTTTAGGTTTTGTTGGTTTTTTGTTTTTTTTTGGTTTTTTTTTTCTCTTTCTTTTAAACTCTCTAGATATCCATATCAAGAGATTTGTTTGAAGACATCAGCTCCCATTTACTAACTTATTTCCAAAAGCACTTTCGTTGCACAGTGGCTTAATGTCGAGAATTAGGGCCCCCCCCCCCCCCCCCCTTCGTTGGCATGATCAACAAATAATGCAACACCCTTATGCAATTTCTGAATAACTAATTAAACCGTGTTATAACATGTTATAATGTCCTTATTCCAGGTTTGTGAGAAAGAGAGAGAGAGAGAGAGGGGGGGGGGGGTATTTTAGAAGGGAGACGATGCTTTCTTGGAGCACGGAATACACAAAATCATCATCTAATAGTCACCATCGTCTTTGAGATGGCTTTTCCTTTACTTATGAACAGGCTGGGATATCTTTAGGTGCTTGACACAAAAGACTGTATTATTTTGTGAAAGTTGTGACCTACATTTTATCTAGTTGTCAATACAGACCTTTTACAATTCAGTGGAAAAACAAGTTCCAGACCGAGCTGACGCCTACGCAAAACGCGGCAACAGAATCGATACCACGGGAAGTATTTCAGACTGGATAGATGGCCACGAAAGGCTCGTTTTCTTTTGTAACATGTCACGATTTTATCTGCTTCGAAATGCATATCTACCTCAATGGTAAATAACTATCACAGTATAGTACACGCCTTCTTACTGGGATTCCTTCTGTACAATATATATGATATGATTTATTGACCAATTATGATTATGGGACCCACAAGGGAGGGCCAAACAATATATAAAGAAACATTTATGATTAGAACGTATACAAAAGACATTCTCATGCATATTCGTGCATAACAGTTGTACAGGAAGTTCCAAGTTTGCAGGTACAAGCCATAAGCGTTTGCAGTTTTGTGGTAAATACAAATTTGCGGATCAGAAATCAGAGGGACTGGGGAGAATGACTGATAAGCAATTTAAATTATAAATACCACTCCTGAGGCATATATGAGGCCGATTACATGTATAATTTTATTATTAATGAGTCAGAGAATTCGCAAAAGAATACCAGGGGACAGTGCATTGAGAATCTCTTAAAATATATATTATATATACATGTAATATATATATATAATAATATATATAATATAATAGTATATATAATATATATATATATATATGTATATATATTATATATATATATAAAATATATATATATATATATACACACACACAAGCCACTAAATAGGCCACGGACACTGTTTTACTATTTTTTTAATTTAAGACCGCCCTGCAAAATTTCGGGGCAACCCGCCCCCTTCTTTCAGGTGAGGTGAGAAGGAAGAGAAAAGGCCAGAGAAAAAGAAATCACATCGGTACCACACAACCACGAAACGCCAAAAAAAAGCTCGGAGGACCAAGAGAGCGCCAACGAAATTGTGAAGCCAAAGGCACCTAAGAACACAGCTTGATTTATGTCCTAACTAATCTAGGTCAATAATAGCCGCGACTAAGCACATACATCGAGCACCCAGCAGAGAAGAAAAGACGACAGCGGAGCAAAGTGCGCTGAGACTAGCCGACAAAACCGACTCCGCAGATGGACCGTCTTAAAGTACGAGAGGTATAGCCAACATGGAAACAAGTATAATCACAAGAGGCCAGAGGGGGACTTGCACCTGTTTGATTCTTGCTTACAAGCAATGTACCACAAAGCGTAGAGCCGAGGTGATGCACAAAAATCAGTAACGAGACATATGTTCAGTTGTAATTCACAATAATTCGTGGGCGAACTTATATGGCTATCCATGCACGAAGTTGCAAATTTTAAGGACACGAATTCAATAGGATAGTCAGACTCTGACTTCTATTCTCCACTATATACCACCATCAATCACTGTCACACAATTTTTACTTACGGCACACATCCAATAAATGACTCTCTCTTTACGTAGCCTGAAAGCTCTAGCTATGCCAAGATCTCTGGCTCCATTCCGCGTCTCCCATCCACTTTCATCACTACTTCCGTAACACTGTCACTCCTCACTATCTTCTCCATCTTAGTACAGATACCATTCTACTCTCTTCTTCTCTTGGGTATGACTCGATTCATCCAAATTATCGCTTATAGCTTTAAAGTGCAAGTGCATTCATTTATCTTTCTATGTCTTTAATTAGTAAATTAATAATGTTTTATTAGTATACAATTCGCCATACACAAGCACCTTCCCATAATCCACAACACCTAAATCAAAAATGATCTCATTATAAAAACATTAAAATGTTTACATAAAGCCCCTCTCTCTTCAAAAAATACTATCATTCAACTTAACAGATGACTACTTTAAACTCAAGGACACTGACCTATTAAATAGTAGCTGCCTCACTAATTTAGGTATAAAGAAACTAGCACCAGTGTCTCCTTCTGTAATGAAAATTGCTAATTCTTTAGAATTTCACTGACTCTACCAATTATATTCTCATAACATGCACAACCAATCTTGATATTCACTAAAGTTGGGATATAAAAATTACAATTGTAATAAAAACATCTAATCACAAGAATAATCAAATTTCTCCTACATGAATTTATAAATAGTATACAATCAATTGATAATTGTGAATCGGAAATATTGAAAATTGCACGTTTTTTGATCTTAGAGGGGTAGCTCATCAACGCATTAAAACATATTTTCTAAACCTATTTTCGCTAAGATTCAATTATAAAAATATCTGTGCAAATTAAACTATTTGAAAAAATATGACCCAAAGAACAACTTCACAGTATGCCATTTAGTGATGTTAAAAGATCAAAATGAAAACGTTTTTCAGGCATATTTTTGATCGCCAATAAAAACCCAACTTTATAGATAAGTCTATTTCACACCCCATTTGGTGAGAAACTGCTGAGCTATATGTTATAAGCAATAACCCTACGAGACCTTTAAACGCCAGATAAAGTTCTAGAGCTCCAAATCATCATGAAAAACATCAAATAAATTAAACACCATTTGAAATAATTAAAAATCTGTTTCCAAAAACCATCCTCTAAGTATAAGGCACAAGACCTTCTTGTGTTCCTTAAGTCTGGCTTTCAGTAAAAACATTTCCAGCTTGTAACGATGACCCCCTACTTTGCACATTTTCAGAAGCCCACCTCCAGCTCCTATAAGACAATAGACACATACTAATTCACATCACTTTGATAAATAATAACGATTAAATTCTTTTCGTATTTCACTTTCTTTTGGCAACCAATGCAGTACGACCACAATCATGATTATCTATCCATATCAATAGACACGTTAAACGAAAAATGCGATGATCTTTGCCTTCATTAATTATAGCATGTAAGACCAATAACTACCGTTACTCTCTAGAAAGTACTAGCGCATTTGCCTAAGCGATTTAAATTTTATAAAAAAAAAGAAAAATATATAAACACTAAGATTCCCAATGAACAGGAATTATTTCTATCTAAATATAGAGTATCACATATTCACATGAACTTACAACAAATTCTTGCTAAAAGTAAGAAGAGAAAAAAAAAAAAAAAAAAAACATAATTCTATCTTAATAATGAATACTCATGATATCTCTTGATTAACCTTTTATCAACATAACACGTAAAGTTACCCAGAAACATAGAATTCACTTTACTATATGCTCTATTTTATACACACCAGCAACCAAGAACAATCCAATAATGCTTTTCTTCTAGTTCAAACGTACTTAACAACGTTACTCAGCATTAATTTTTATAAAATAACTATAAATTTATTGCTATTATAAATCTTGTTTATTATGCTTTACACTTTTCTTTAGGAAAAACAGAAATTAAATTATAATAATTATGATTGGTCATGTTAATCCATAGAATAATACTTATTACGCTTATTAGTATTGTTTTATCTCAGTACCTACATTTTAATATAGAATTTGAAAATTATTGTAAAAAACTGATTATACTTTGACAGGAAACTCTCCACAATATTCCGTTCTCCCTCTGTGGTAAAGGAAATGGAAAATAGATACGATTAAGTGTTTTCTATTGTAATGTTTTATAAACCTTTCATTGATATAAATTTTCAAAAATTCTTTGAATTAGCTCACTAATCCAAATCAAGGGGTAAGCTTTCTTATCACCTGTCCATTACTGATTCATTCTAGTCGTACATATCTC
Source organism: Ostrea lurida (assembly GCA_903981925.1). NCBI lineage: Eukaryota > Metazoa > Mollusca > Bivalvia > Ostreida > Ostreidae > Ostrea > Ostrea lurida. The sequence continues at coordinate 1,984 of CAJDSM010035594.1, read as the reverse complement.
CTTCTTCCTTCTTAACTTTCACTTTTCGTTACTCTCACAAGAACCACTGGGCCAAATTAACCAAACTTGTACAAGCACTTTGTAAAGAATTCAAGTGTTTCAAATGTAAGACTACCCCCTTCAAAAGAGAAGATATGTCATCAAAAATGAAAAAAATTGGCTCATTTACAATATTAATCTTAAATCTCAAAAACCACTGCCCATAAAAACGAAATTAAATGAAGCATGCTCTAATGCCTAGTGAAATTCAGATTTTGTTCAAATCTATACCCCCAGTACGATATGGCCCCAATAGGGTATCAAATTACATAGTATTTATATGGAGGGAAGAATGCTTTAAATATTTTCTTCAAAACATCTTGGCCAAAATAACACTCAATTATATTGACAATTCTGTCTCCCATTTTTATCATAGTTGTATAATTCAGATCATTGTATTCAAAATTCATTCGATCTCGGGTCACGATGCTCTCAAATATTGATCAAATTTACTTTTATCAGCTACACTATAGGGAAATCTGTAAAAATTCAAGAACCACTGAGGGCCCAGAAACTTGTAATTATTTAGTAATAAAGTACTTACTCCCATCAAATCGTAAGGGGCGCCAGATAAAATGCACCCAAGGAGGTTTATAATTGCCCAGTAGGGATGCAAAAGTTACAAAGATTATAGAGGATATCGGTTTTAAATCGGCTGTTAAGAAGCAATGAAATTGACCGTTGAAAGCTTTTTCCGTGAGAGGGATTTAATTTTTTGAATTGTCTGTCTACACAAAGGTCCCCCTTCGCCAAGGGAATTCCCGACAAAACACGTCAAGAAAGGACGACTACTGTCTTCAGGAAGTAACAGCGTCTTCAGGAGCAGGTGTGCCCCACAATATCAAGCTTGTCGACCTCATATCTTTCAACGAAAAATCATAGTTGTATTCCGACGAATCTTGCACAGCCGAGTGGTATCTATTGTTAGAAAGCATAGCAACACGCCGTTAAAATGTAATAATATTGGCTCATTAATGATACAAAACAGGCGTTGAGATCTTTCCGCGATTCACTTCTCTGGAGCAAAGCGCAGAACTAGCTCCTCAACCAGAGCAGAGAAGCCGTCAAAACTGGGGACAAGGCGGCGAACAGTGGATAGCAAGAAAATAGAGGAGCAGAAGTTGATGCTTACAACCCCGCTGCGCCAAAGAAAAAGGGGGGAGAATGGGACTGGCCGCGGGTTTCGAAACAAGCAGGGCGGGCATTGTCTGTCTTAAACCGGCAAACAAAGCCACCTGAAGACCGACCGGGGCAGAATTAAATAAGCACAAAATTGTATTGTATTAATGAAATTCACACCATGTGTTAACTGCGTTGATAACTGTCACCTCGAAAGGGGAGACTCAGTGGGGGATTTAGATCTCACCGATATAAAAGACAACGTCTGGTCAGGAAAAATGATCATTTTATGAGTTTTTACATCTAGACGTGTCTTCATCAGTCACTCTACCAGAACGTATGGGTGTAACCATCCACTCTTATGTGGGTCCTAGGGAAAACTCGTGAAATGGGTAAGGTAAAGGGTGTCAACATCGAGCATGGACATGTCAAAAACTACTTCTCTTCCACCTCGTGAAAACGCCATTTCCTAGCTACCGCTATACGGGTCCAACTACGGTCTGCTCCACAGTACTCTCATCCCATACTGAGAACATGCAGAAGAACGTATCGACGGAGATCCACCAAGTGAGTCGTTGAACGGTCTTGAAGCTGTGCAGAAGTTTGCAAACACACTAGATACTGCACAACCACTTCCATAGAATGCGAGCTCACAGACTAACGCAAACAGGCGTATTGCCGCTGCCGCCGGGCGGAGCCACCACGTGTAGAATCACTAATACCATAAAAACCATACTGAACTCTGAACATTTTGTTTGTATTGCCTTTCTTATACTGTGAACACAAGGTTCGACTCGAAGCAAAGCTGGGATTAACAAGCGACTGC
>CAJDSM010035588.1:0-10424 GCA_903981925.1 Ostrea lurida | reverse complement strand
CTCGGGGGAAACCTTAACCTAGCTGCGTAGAGGTGGGTAGGAGAAAACAAAAGGTGAATGCCAGTTCTAAGTATTTTATGATATTATTTCTACTTATACCGTATTAAGATTGTTGAGAAGAGATTCTATGCTACAAGGAGACAATCAACTTCGTCTTGCCCTTAGTAATATTTTTAGTCTAATTATGATGAAATCAAACTTGGGTGTCTGGGCGTCTAGACTAGATGGTTTGGCATCAACGTGTCTTTTTTCTATTCAATATCTTCTGTTTGTTGTTTGTTGCATTATGCCTTGTTTGAGAATTTTTCACTCGTGAGGAGACTTATAAACAAATCTTATTCATTAAAATGGCCACAGTGTATAGAAGAGTCATTATATTTGTCTGTCTGTGTGTATGTTCTATATGTATAGATGCCTGCCTGTTCTTTTCTCTAATTTTGTCTCAGACACCGGAGGCTCATATTTGGCACAAAGTTGCTTTGACGCAAATTTGAGATCACAAGAAAAAAAAACCCAACTTTTTTTTTATTGGGTCTTAACTTTGTGGTGGAAAGAAATTAGCTTACAAGTGCTTTGCATTAAGATTGTTTAATGCCAAATTGCATGTCATGTTTCTGATCCAAGGTCATTTGACCAAGGTCAGTGTCAATTAAAGTCTTATGGTGTTGACCATACGTATGTAGTAGTCAGGATGGAAGAAGTTTGTGTGGCTGTTACATTTAGATTTTCTGTATAATGAATGTTTTACACACAGGATGAGCCCCAAAGTGGTTAAAGATAAGAATCTAGCTTTAAAACAATTTCTGAAAACAGTACATGTACTTCAGGGCACAAAATGAAGGTCAAAGTCACATGTTAACATTCATAGAATGCAGAAAATTGGTTTGATTATCATGATAAACGCAACCACTGATCCATTCAATAAGATACTAACATGATTGGTTGTATGTTGTTTATAATCCCTCCCGAGAATGTTTCACTCATATGGAGACATCATCTTTGTCGGTGAAGGCTACAAATTTAGGCCTATGCTCGGCTCTTATAGCTTGTGAGCAGGGAGGGATCTTTATCGTGCCACACCTGCTGTGGATTTTGCGGTTTCATCCAATTTGAAGGATCACCCCATTTAGTCACCTCTTATGATAAGCAAGGGGTACTAGGGACCTACTCTAACCCAGATGCCCATGGGTACAATAAGATATAAACTTTAAATACAGGTATTACTTTTCTCATATAACATAGATTATTGATAGTAGTGCAACAGTATGGGAATTGTAATATAATATAAAAGTTTATTTTTATCTTAGAGAAATTGATGGAGCTGGTTGGGAGGTGTGGATTTGATTTGACACGGAGTCAGTGTGAGTATGTACAGAGGGACACTGTCAACAAGAAGGAGGGACTGTGTGTTCCTCGGATATTTACTCAGGGAACATTCATCAAACCAAATCCAATAAAGCAACCATGATGACAATATATGATGTGTGGATGCCTACAATTATATATCCGTGTGGTGGAATTATCTTGTGGAATAAAATTGAATGATTTTGCAAGGACTCTGATGTTGACAGAGAGGTGCACTGTTTGATAGGACAGAAAAGATCTGGCAATATACTCCAGAATGTGGAGCAATTTTTTAAACAGAATTTGTTGAAAAAATGTGAATTACAACTTTTACCTGTTTTGTAAAAGCAAAGTTTGATGATTCTGGTTTAAATCATATTTTTTTAAATACTGGAATTGTGCCCAATGGTATACAATGCATAACAGAAAATGTGTAAAATCACCATTGTTTTGTTGGTAGTACTAAGTACTTATATTTATGTGGATTAGATATTGTGGTTAAACAATTCCTGTTCTTTTTCATAAAGTCCTGGGTTTTTTTTTTTTTAAAAAATAGATACTAAAATGAACTGTGTGACCTGCTGTATTTAATGTTTAGATAATCTTCTCACTGTTTTCTTTTACTTGACAAATGTTTGCAAGCATGTAATGGAAAATTAAAAAAATAAATGAAAGCATCTTAGCTAATTTTAAAAAGTAATTAATGTTCTTTAAAAGTAATTTTGTACAAAAATAATAGCTGAGCCTGGACCAAACAGTTTTAATGGCTTAAGTATGCTGACTATAATGAAGCATTGCAATTCATACCCTCATGTATTTTCATGTTTAATTGATGAGTGATTCTGTTAATTGTTAATGGTCAATTATGTCAGCGTATACTCGTAAACAGTTTCGGTATAGTCTTCAGTATCATCAACAATTGAAACAATTTGATGAATCAAATGAAATGAAAGTTTGATTAAATCATGAATATTATTCTGTTTAAAGTCATCATTTTGCAAATTCTCGGTCGCTATAATGACCTTGTTTGCGATTACATATTTCACTTAGTCATTGTGACTGATTTGTTTCATATTTTGTTAGATTGTCATTTACGTACTAGGATTTGACAATGGGTAATCCCGTTTACCTTGTTTCAACTAAGGCTCACGGCGGTGTGATCCGGTCAGCAGAGGATGCTTACTCCTCCATGGTACCTGATCCTCCTTCGCTTTTTGTCGGATGTCCATGTTGCCCCTACACTGACTTTTGATATATGTTTAGGACTATGATGTACGTCTAGCAACATTTGTTTACTCGCCAATTTATATTGATAATGTAACTGATGTAACATTGCAATACATAAGTCATTATACATGAAACGTCACATAGCATGTCCGTATTGTTTCAAAATCTGCACATAGCAGTTTCCCTAGACATGCAACTTTAAACTAACCCCCTTCATCCTTCAGTTCAGGCTGTTTAAAGTTAAAACGATAAGCAGAGTACAGAAGAAAAAGAGAACCAACAGATGTTTTAGCGTTTCCTTTTTATGATGACATTGTGCCAGGAAAACTGTCCGTCTCACCCGATCATGGTGTCCTGGATTTAGGAGATATATACCTTGGGAATTCCTTACATTCACCAACAGTGTGTGCATAACAACCAGAGGATACAGGAAGTTCTCCCTGTCATGGTAACACATGGTATCTGTCATCTGATTGGTTATGATCATGTTACAAAGGAACAGTATGAAGTAATGCATGCTAAAGAATCATTGATCTTGCAGGAGTTTAATAAAGTTACCGGACACAGTTGTGCCCCCTTGCTTCAAGTTGGTCATTATTTGAATGAATGACTTGACACAATTTTTTTTTATCAAGTATGATGTTAATTTGTAGGGTAGATATTATTACAGTTGATGAAACTTTAAGTAAAATATGGATAACAATTCTTGTCAACAAGAAGGAAAACGTGGGCTTGATTTTGATGAAAATTCAGCACATGCTGTAGATCACGATGTAAGAGATCCATCAGTGGATGTTCTGGATGTGAAGAAAATGGCTGTCATCAACTCGAAATCAGAGAAGGATGAGAAAACAACAGGGAGCGGAAACGTAGAGGAGAATTTCTGTCACTCAACTCGAAGTCTCACAGAGGAGGAGATTACGAAACTGAGGAGAGATGTGACATGCTTGTCAGATTTTAAACAGAAAAAGCTGGAGAGAGAAGCACAGAAGAACTGGGATCTGTTCTACAAAAGGAACACCTCCAAGTTCTTCTAGGACCGCCACTGGACGAAGCGGGAATTTGATGAACTGTGTCCTGTGGAGTCAGAGGTACTCTAATGGTCATCATAAAAATCAAGTATTTTTACAAAAAAAATTCATATTGTGATTATTAAGAAAATCCCTTGTATTCATTATGGGGTCTTTGCAGGGTTACGAAATGATACGTGATGATAACCAATTGAAAACAGATCGAGACATTTCCTCCTTTTGGAAGTATATTACGTAATGGAAATGAAAACTTGAAATTATGTTGTGGAAGTCTATATATTTGATTAATGTATTTTACACTCACACAGACAGGCAGACGGACAATGTTGAAGGTTGGCTGTGGGGTGGGGAATTTTATCTGGCCCCTCCTACAAGAGGATGATTCTATTTTCTTCTATGCGTGTGATTTCTCTCCCAGGGCTGTACAGTTGTTAAGGTAAGTTTGATGGTATGCAATAAAGTGAAAATAGAAGCATTCTAATATGTCAGCCCTTCTGATTTAGAGTGATAGACGTTTACTAACATTCTGAGTCTGTTACTTGGAGAGGGCAGATATTTTTAAGGCCTCGATATCAGGGGTCACGGCCTGTACGATTGGGAAAAATTAGCGACATTTACTAGATATGGGGCGACATTTACTAGAAATGGGGACATTCCATACATACATGTCAGCCCTTTAATGAAATTGGGAAGTATAAACAACAAAGATTGCAAGTCCATATTTACACAGTTGAGTAAGACTCATTTTGGGATGTGGTTTAGACAGTTGGAGACAACAAATTTTCCATTCAATATTAAGAGTGCTGAGTCCTCACATGTACCCCTCAGATGTTTCATTCAATGTAGCATATTGTATATATTATGCAAATGTGAAATGAATTAATTATGATAATTATTAATATCAAACATTTTTAGTTCGCCGGGACGAATGTCCGGAGAGCTATTGTCATGACCCCGGTGTCGGCATCGACATCGGCGTCACTCTTTAAAGAAAAAACTTTAACCTAGGCTATATCTTTTTGAACCAAGGAACAGAGCTTGATATTTACATATAGATGCCACATGAGGAGACCTTTGTTTTGGTATCAAGAATTTTGACCTAGTGACCTTGACCTTTTGACCTACTTTTTAAAAACTTTAACTGGGCTAGTATCTTTTGACTAAAGGGAATAGGGTTTGATATTTCATGTATAGATGGCCTCATGAGAGAACCTTTGTTTTGGTACAAGCTTTTGACGCTAGTGACCTTGATCTTTGACCTACTTTCAAAACTTTAACCTGGGCTATTCTTTTGCACCAAAGGGAATAGGGCTTTGGATATTCCATGATAGATGGCGTCAAGATGAGATCTTTTGTTTTTGGTACTAAGCTTCTTGACCTAGTGGCCTTGGACTGACTATTAGCTGTTTCAAAAACACAATACTTGGGCTATATCATTTGAAACTAAGGCGCCGGTAGAGCTTAATTATTTCACATATAGATGCCTCATCATCAGACCTTTGGTTTTGATACCACGATTTGTTGACTTCAGTGACTTGACATTACAGACTTTTAAGCTTACTTTTCAAAACTTTAAAACTAGGGTTATATTTTCAAATCCAAGGAATAGAAGGCTTTTTGATTTATAATCATTTATATTGCCTCATGAAGAACCTTTGTTTTGGATGAAGACTTTTGACCTATAGTGAACTGTGGCATTAGATTTTTTACCTACTTTTCAAACACTTTGATATGGGCAAATATATTTTTCAAAATGAAGAGGATGGGGGGCTTTGGCATTTCACAATATAAGCCTCTCTATTGGAATCAATATTGACCTAGTTATTCCTTTGAAATGAAATTCAAAACCTGGAGTTTTATCTTTGAATAAAGAGTGATATCTAAGGACTTTGATATTTCTTAAAACAAATGTAACTTTCAAGACATTTCATTCACACCTAGAGTATTGCCCTTGGACTGTTACCTAAGGGGGAATAGGTTCGGTAGTCATGCTGCCCGGCGGAGCTACTATTGTATGTTGTTCTTCTGACAACTCTTGTTGAGTTTTACATATTGGCAATGCAAAATTAGCAATGCCAGGGATTTAACATTTTCATAATTTGTGGTTTTTGAAATTTCGTTTGGACACCCCCGCTTACGACCCGGAAGCGCTGCTGTGCTTTCCATTGTGTGACATCACAAGTGAGACTCTGAGCGTGCCCGTGTCACAATGACACGGTAGATGTGGTGTCCATGATCCTTTGTCCTGTCTGCCACCACCCAGAACAAAATGGAGGCTGCCCAGGAAATCATGAAGGTATGCGTCATTCTATGTAGCATTATCTCATTGCATTACCGAGGCCAAAGATGAATTGTCCTAGCTTTCATTATTTTCATCAAAGAGAAAAGTATCCAAGCACCTCAGTCCTGTCTCGTGGCTTCATTTTGTTGTTTCATATGGGGAACTGAAATTTGAACTTTACCGATCGAATTTAGAATTCCAGATCGGTGCATCGCATTGCACAAATTGAAATCACTACACAGGCTAGAAATTATATCAATGTACGGCACATCCTGATATAAACAGATTTAAGACTAATTAAAATGTATTGTTTGACCATTTTCGTTACCATGAACAGCCAAGATAACTAAACCTTTGACCTTGGAATTCCTCCATAATTTGTTCATGATCATGTGCGGTTGGCACTAACATAAACCCGGTTCGACTAGTTTGCAACAAACAGAATTTATGAATGATGAACGCAATGGAAACTGATAAACGATATAAGAAGATAGATCAGTGAATGAAATATACCAAAGGTCCTATAACATAAGGCGCATATATATATGGGGAAATTTGTACACATCATGTTATAAAGGTACGCTGCTCCAAATATTTAAATATTGTTTTATCTTTCATGTAAATACTGCGAATCGATTGGACAAGAACAGTTGACAAAACATACTGTTTCCCCTCGGAGAGATAGAAAAACAAGCCTCAGGGTGCTAGTAATCTGCAACGGGAAACATACTTGACGACGGGTAAATTATGAAAAATTTGTTACATACAAAAAGGGCGAAGTTATCATTGTGGTCAAACGTAATCATTAATCCAAAAAACATATACAAAAGCGAGTGTAGGGCAAGACACGACCTCCGACAAAGGCGAAGGTAGGGATCAGGTGCCATGGAGGAGTAAGCATCCTTTCCTGACCGGGTCACACCGCCGTGAGCCTGGTCAGTTGAAAATAAGTAAACGGGATTTTACCAGTCAAAATCTAGTAGGAAAAGTACAAGTCTTATCACCAAGGGTATGAAACAAATCAGTCACATATTGACTTAGTAAATAATTTGTAATCGGCAAACAAGGTCATTATAGCGACCGTAGAATGTGCGAAATGATGACTTTAAACGAGATTCGTTATAACCCCTGCGCATCACTTTTTTGTTATGAGTTGGCCTCGCTTAAAGTCCTCCCTTCCATGACGCATAGCATGCTTTTGCGTACGAATCAAACTGGAAGATATACACACCATAAGCAGTGATGGTGTTATTTACTACATAGAAAAGGAAACACATGACGATTGCAAAGTTAAAGTCATCAACGCTTATCATATTATTGTAGTGTGTCAGTCTGCCATTAGAGTCAACTGTTAAGTCAAAGTATCCAATAATGCAGCAGATTATCCTGAATTCAAGACATTGAACTTGCAACGATCAGACTCAATGGCAACATCTTCACTCTTAATGTCTTGTGTATCGCCCTCCTCCCTCAGCTGACGAACGGTCTCACAATGAAACCTATTTCTCCAGTGAATGGGAACAGATTCCTTTCCCATGTTATGCAACACTATTCCATCCAAACTGTGCATTCTGGGGAGACATCAAACATGCATTGAGACCCGTACATGTCGAACATAAGCAGATGAAAGAAAATAGTTGCTGGATTAGATCCTTAAAACAACATATAAATTCCAACTCATGTAACTGGACATACTTGCGACTTGGTGTTCTACAAGGGGATGACCCAATGTAACTCACTGTGAAGTCATCTCGGGTGTTGATCTAGAATTCGGACCATTTTGCTGTTAAAATGCCAACCCAATACAATCACCATGTACATCTGTGGAACAATTTCGGTATAGCTAGGCCACTGAGAAGCATTCCTGTGGATATATTAGCAGCAGCAGCTTGGGAGTATCACTGTCCTCCACTCAAAGAAGGAGATCAAGTGCAACGGATCGCTCTCTGATTTCGGATTCCAGAGCAAAAGAGGTTTCTTGACAACATAGCACCCTTCGAACTATCGCCATCCAAAGGCGACTCCCTCAAACCATGGTACAATGATTCAATCCTATGAAGCCCGAAACGGAGGCAGAAGTTGGAACGTAAAGCCCACTAGATCAGGCCTGGAGGTACAATAGACAGATGCTTGGCGGGAGGCAGACCGAAGGCTGGTGCATATGATCAACTCTTCCAAGTCCAGCCTATTATTCAGGAAAAACTCAACGCCATGCTAAGCGGATAGTAACGAGACATTCAGAATGTATTCAGCAGTTTAGTGAATTACATTGCAGAGATCCATTACCACGGCCACTTAAGTGACTCAGGCATTGCCGATGATTTTGCTGCAATTCTTCTTACGTGCCAAAGTTCAAAAGATCAGACAGGTCTCGATGCTCACGTCTCCATGAAATAACAGTCTTCTCGTCAGACTGGACATACCAGTGCCCCACCTTAAGTTCCTTCAAGGCCACGACGCCGAATAGTAATTGGAGAAGGTCATCAGAGGATGTGCTAGTAAGACCTGTTCACATGGATGTATCCCTCACTGCGCTCTTGAAGAAACAGTTACACTATTCTTTTTCTGTGGTTTTGCGACCATCACTGGAGCTGGTATACAATCACTTTCAACAGGTTTTTTCCAAATTGATCCTAAACGTGCACTTGTAACCCACGTCTGAAAAAACCTGGACTTGACATAGAGCGTTTTGGGTAACTATAGACAGTTTCAAATATCCCATTCCTCAGCAAGTCATCGAACGTGTAGTTTGCACAGCAACTTAATAGCATCTCACAGGAATGGTTTTTACTGATGACCTGCAAGTCAGCCATAAGACTGGTACAGCCGAGACAGCATCTTGCCGAATAAAAGACGGACTATAGAGACAGTTACTTAGATACGGCGATGCTGTGCTCCTGGTCCTCCTTGACCTAGAGTGCACGTTTGATACCGCTCAATCATACCTCTTGATCGAACCTAGCGAGGAAGCTGGACTTTGACAGAAACAACACTCCGTTGGGTCATCGTCTTACGTGAGTGACCCTGATCCCAAGCGGTTAAGATCAACAACAGTGTGTCTCGAGGATGTGCCACTGTCTACCAGAGTGCCCCAAGGATCTGTTTCGCCCCTTCATTTTCCTTGTGTACTTCTCTCCATCAAGAGAGTTTATCACAGTATGCAATAAATCGACATGGGTTTCGCAGAATGATACTGCACTCTACAGCTGCGGTTGAGTGTAAAAAACACTATCATGCGTAGCCAAATTCCATCAAAAGGTTTAACATATGGAAGAGGCATCACGCGAGTGTTCGAACTGGATGACTGTAATACAATCAAACTTAATGAGTGGTAAAACTGAAGGATAATGGTGTTGCAAGTTCCATAACCAGTGCCGTTTGACGGATATCCGTTTGAAAGATTGGTGAGGCAAATATTTAAGCAACTAGATACACCGTTAAGTAACCTTGGTGCTGCTCTGGACGCTACTTATCAATGGAAACCAAGTCAGCTCCGTGGTAAGGAAAGATGTACCTACAAATCAGGAGAATCTCCAAGGTAAAACCATCCTCACCCAGGAAAGCGTGTGCAAAGGTCATCAATGCAACAGTCATATCCACTTGATCCGACAATGCCCTCCTACCTGTGGCATACGATCAGCCAAATGCACGATTACAAATGGTCAGAAACATGCTGGCCGTTGTCTTACAAGAACATGCTACAGACAAATATTTCTTCCAAGTCCTTCAAACACTACATCGGCTGCTGTAGGGCAACTGTGTTGTGTTAAGTGCTGCAACATAATAAGTCACTACATACCTCTCAGCACCAACATACATGAGAGTAGTTTATGTCTGTTCTTACCAGCCACATAGGACCTTGAGAGTCATATCTGAACAACTGGAAATTGGGTAGTGAAGTAAGTATCACCACAAATACGGTGCGAGCTGTTACAACACGAGGTGCACACTGTGGAATGACTGCATGTGACACTTCGTGAGCTTGAGAACATGGAAGCATGTCCGCAAAAATTAAAACACTCTTGTTCAGCGTGAATATGCCCAAGACAAAGTTAGTGAACGAATTCAAGTGTAGATGTTGTGCGTTCTTCTCCTGTCTAGACAATTTTACCACCTTGTCGTCTTACTAACTTTTTTAAGTGTAAATGTGTGTTCGCTGTTTTTATCATTTATTTTATATTTATTGGTGGTACTCACTCATGTTTTTTTAGGACAAACATTGTACAGCGCATAGAAACTAATAATGTAATCTTTGCGCTTTAATAATTGAATATAAATAATATTAATAATAATATATGTTCCAGATTCTGTGGTGTCTTTAATATCGAGGACATGCTATCAAAATGTGCGGTTGTTGTAGTAATTGTTAGACGACGTCCGCTTAAGCGTTTGTGAATAAAGCAATTCCACATTGACATTTGACATCATCGCATGACAGTGATCGAAGTCACAGATGAAACGGTTTTTTGTGTTTATAATTCAGTATATACAATAATAAATATTTGCAATATAGCTTAAAGGGTAACAATTTGAAAATTTTC
>CAJDSM010035586.1:16178-27728 GCA_903981925.1 Ostrea lurida | reverse complement strand
AGAAGAGACCGCAAAAACCGCGACTCCGTATCACAAAGGTGGAGTTCGGATGCCAACTATAGTCACTAAAGTACAACTATAGCGGGGGGCGTGGGGGGGGGCTGCGGGTTGTCCTTTCGCGGGTGCCGTCCGGTTGGGTCTCTGGGGGCCCTCCCACCCCGTCTTGTGGGCTGCCGCTCGGGGCGGGGGTTTTGTGGGCGGGGGTGTCTCTCTGCTGCCGGGCGCGGTGCCGCCAGTTGTCGTCGGCGTCTTCCGGGGCGTCCCCTGGGGCGTCCGGGCGCCTGGTCGTTCTCCTCAGGCTGCCTTCCGCGGGCCCCCCGGGCGCGGCCCCTCGCCGCCCTTTGCCGCCAGGTGCGCGACACGGGCCCGGCTGCGGGGCCCCTGTTTTCTCCGCCCCCTCTCCCATCTGGGGGCTCCCTCCGTGTGGTGCCCTTGCTGGTTTGCCGCTTCCGCTGCCCCGTCTCGGCTTTGCGGTTTTCGTGTTGCCCGGCCTGCTTGTGCGCCCCTGTTTTCCGCGCTGTGTGTCGTGGGCCCTGCCGTTGCCGCCCCGCTCGGCTTGGGCCTGCGTGTGCTACGCTGCGGGGGCGCCTCCTCCGCTCTCCCGCGGCCCGCGTTGGTCCCGCTGCGTTCTGCGCGCGCTTCGTGGGTCTCGGGTCTGCGGTCTGGGGGCCCCCCCGGCGTGGGGCCCCGTGTCGTCGGGGCGCGTTCGGCCGGGTCACTTGCGGTTCGCTGCTCGGGTTGGCGGGTTCCGGCCGCGCCCCTGGGTGGTGGGCGGCTCCCCGCGTGCCCCCTGGGGTGCCTCGGGTCTTGCCTTTTCTGCTGCGGGGCTCCTCCCCCCCGTCCCCTTGGTCCCTGTTCTCCTGGCCCCCCGTTCTCTTGGCTCCCCGGTCTGCATTCTCTTTCTCTGCCCCCCCTCGCTCGTCGCCCCCTTCTCCCCTCCCTTCCTCGCGTCCCCTACCCTCCTTCTTCCTCGCAGTGGGTGTCCTCCTGGCTTCTCCCCCGCTCTTCCCCCCTGTCAGTCCCGCGCTTTTTCTCCATTGGTTGCCTCCCTCCCCCTCTGCTTTCTCCCCCCTTTCTCCTTCCTCCCGCTCCTTCCCTCTCGGCCTTTTCCCCTCCTGTGCTCCTTGCTTTCTGCCCCCCCGGCCCCCGCCCTCCCCGTTTCTGGTCGTTTGGGCTCCCGCTTCCCTCTGGTCGCCCCACTGCTGCTCGCCCCTCGTTCTAATCTGGCGTCGCTCTCCCGCGACCCTGCTTGGTTTCTTTCGCTCCTCTTTTTGTCGTCTTTGGCGCCCCCTGTCTTCCCCTCGTTGGTCTTCCTCTCGGCCCCTTTGCGCCCCCTTCTTTTTTGGGCCGGCCTTAGTTTTTTCTCTTCCTCCGCGTCGCCTTTCTTTCCCCCCCTGTTGCGGGCTCCCCCCCCCCCCCCGCTTGCGTGTCCTCCCGTTCTCTCGGTCTACTCGTCCGCTGTGCTTGCTCCCTTCCCCTCCCCTTTTCCCCCTTCTGTCCCCTTTGCTCTCTCTGCCGGCCTCGGCCCTCCGGCCGCCCCCGCCCTTCGTCCTCTTAGGCTCATTTGTCTTCACTCTTTGCCTCTCGCTGGCCGCCTGCCCACCCTCCTCCTCGCTCCCTGTGCCTTTTGCCTTTGCCCTCTTCCTTCTCTTGCTCTGTCGTCTCGTCCCCTCTCCGCATGCTCTGGTGTACTGTCTCTCCGTTGCTTCGCTCGCCCTTGGCCTGTCCCCTGCGTCGGCGCCTTTTTCCCGCCGTCCCACTCCTCCCCCCTCTTCCTGTTTTGCTCTCGGTTCCCTCCTTCCTTTCGCACCTTCTCCGGTCCGCTTCTCCCCCGGCCCTGTATTGCCTTCCCCCTCTCCCTCCGTCCTCTTTCCTGCTTTGTTTCCTGTCCTTTGTTCGCCTGGCCTTTCGTCGCTCGCTTTGCGGCCGGTCCCCGTTTCTTTGTTTCGCCTCTGGGCTCCCGCGGTGTGCCCCGGTCCGCCGCGGCGGCTTCCTCCTCCCTGGCCCCTGTCCTGCCTCGACTTTGTCGGCGGTTCGTGCTGCTCTCCCCTCGCTTTTGTCTCTCCTGTTTTTGGGCCCTGCGTTCTCGTTTCCCCCTGTTCCTCGCCCTTCCTCTTCCTCTCCCTTCGGCCGCCTCTCCTCTCGTCTCCGCTCTTTCCTCTCGGTTCCCGCCCCTGTACCCCCGTGCCCCTCCTCCCCTATTCTCTCCCTCCCGTTCCCCTTAGCATAACATCTTTCTTTTCCTTTTCCCCTTCCGCCCCCTGCCTGTGACTGTGCCGTTCCGGTCCTCTTCCTATCCTGTCTCGCCCATTTCCCACATTTTGGTTTCTCTTCTCTCGCCCCCGGTGACTCCTTCCTCCTCTGCCCCCGTCCTTTTCTTCGTTTCCCCCCTGCCCCGCGCGCGCCCTCCCTGCCCTCTCCGTCCTCGCCTTTCCGGCGCCGCCCTCTTTCTCCGTGCGCCCTCTTGCCCCTCCCCTTGCCCGCCCCCCACCCCCGGCCGCTTTCCTGCTTTCTGCTCCTGCTGCTTCTCTGCCCCTCCGCCGGGCGCTGCCTTCCCCCTGTCATTGTTCCGCCCCCTGGCGCTCCTCGGTTTTGCCCCTTCGCTTTTCACCCCGTGTCCTTCCTCCTGCCTGTTTGTTCTCTTCCCTCTGCTGCCTCCTCCCTCTGCTCCCCGCCTTGCCTCCCTCCCTTTTCTTCCGTCGTTTCGCCCTTCATCTTTCTTCCCCCTCTCGCCTCCCCCGCCGTTTTCTGCTTCCCCCCGAGCCCCGCCCCGCTTGTTTTTGTTTCGCCGCCCTGTCGCCGCCCGTGGTTCTGTCCCCCTTCCTGCCATTGACTCGGCCCCTGGTCCCTGCTTCGTCTCCCCGTTCTCGTCTCCTGATCCCCGTTTCCCTTCCCCCCCTCGTGGCGCTTCGTCCCTTTCCTCCGCCTCTGCTCTCCTCGTGCTCCCTCCGCCCTCCTCTCCCGGTCCCCGTCCCCTCCCGCCCTGTTTTCCCTCTCTCCGTTCTGCGTCTCCCCGTTTCCCTTTCCCCCCCCCCTCCGCGCGTCTCTACGTCCTTCGTCCCATTGTTCCTCCGTCCGTTTGTGCTCCCTCCCCATCCCCCCTGGACCTCGTCTCGTTTCGGTGCCCTCCTTACCCGCTCGCCGTCCCATGCCCCTCGGCGGTGACCCTTGCCTTCGGGGGGGGTGGGGGGTGCCGTTTCGGTGTCCTCCCCTCTGGCAGCGTTTGGGCCTTTTTTTTGTCCCTTCTTCTTCTTCCTTTCACTGCCAGCTGTCCTCTTGCACCGCCCCCCTGTGCCTGCCCTTTTTTCCCGCCCCCTTCGCTGGGTCCCCGGTACTCTTTCCCCCCCCCCCTTATCTCCCTCTTTGCTTCCGCGTCCCTCCCCCGGCGCCCCCGCTCTTCCTCCGCTCTTGCTTTTTGCCTCCTCGTGCCCGGTCGGTCCCGTGGTCGGTTCCGTGCCGTTTTTGGCGGTCGTCGTCTGCCGTTGGCTGGTCGTGGTCGCCACCCGCCGGCGCCGCTACCGTCCCTTTGCCCCTGTTCCCTCCCTTCGTCCGTGCCGTCGTGGTGCCGGCCCCGACGCGTCTGGCCGCGTAGTTGCGGTCGTCGGCCGCGCGCCGCGCGGTCGGGTTCCTCTCGCCTGCGGTCGTGGCCCCCTGTCGTCCTCCCCTCGTCCCTGCCGCCGCTGGGTGAATTTTGGCGCCCCCTTCTGCCTATTCCCGCCTCCTTGCGCGCTGCGGGGCGTTTCCCCTCCGGCCTTGCTTTTCCATGTCTCTCCTCCCTGTCGCTCTCGGTCCCGTTCTCCCCCTGCTCTTCCCCTGTCTGCCTCCCCCCCCCCCCCCTCCCCGCTCCTCCATCCCCGCCGCCTCTTTCCTCCAGCCTCCTTGTCCGCCGTTGTCTTTCCCCGCTGTCTTTCCCGGCCCTTCCGCGGTTTTCCCTCCCTCCCCCCCCTGTACCTTCCATTGCGTCTGGCCCCCCCCGGTCCCTGCCCCTGGCCTCCTCGCGACCACCCTGCCCCGTCCGTGCTCCGCCTTTGCCCCTTGCCCCATCCCCTCCCCCCTCCTTGTCGGTCCCTCTTTTCCCCCCCTTTGTCCTGCATTTTGCTTGTGTGTCGCGCTTGCCCTTTTGCCTGTAGGTCGTCCACTTCTCGCGCTCCCTCTTACTGCCCCCCCTGCGCCTACCCCTGGCCCCCCCTTCCCTCTCCTGGTCCCCTCGTTTCGCCTCCCTTCCCCCCCCCCCCGCGCCCCTCCCGCCCCCCCCCCTCCGTCGGACCCTTGGTCTTCGCCCCCCGGTCTCCCGTCGCCTCCTCCTCCACGCCTCTCGCCTACGTCCGCCTTGGCTGTTCTCTCTCTTTGCGCGCCTTGCCTTTCACGCTCTTTTCCCGTCCCCTGGTCTGGCTTCGCCCTTTTCTTGCTCGTGCGGCCCCGTTCTCTGCCCCCCCGTACGTTTTTTCCTCGCGTGGTCCCGTCTTCCGCCTTCTTTCCCCCCCCTTTTCCCTCTGCCCCTTCCCCTGCCCCTCTTTCCTCCGTGTCCCCCTGGCGCCTTGACCCCCCTCTCTGTGGCGCCCTGTGGCTGTGGCCCCGTCCCTTTCCTGTCTTTTGTGCGTTGTCGCGTCTCCGTCCTTTTCCCATCTGCCTTTTTCCCTGTTCCCTTTTCCTTGCGCCCCCCGCCCCGCTTTTTTTGCACCCTCTGGCTGAACTTGTTGTCCCTGCCTCTCCCTTTTCCGTTTCTGGGCGCTCCCTTTCACTTTGCTCCTTTGTCCCCTCTGTGGGCCTCCGCTCGCTCCCGCCCCCCTCTGTCTTTCTCGCCGCTCCCCTCCGCTCTCCTCCCTCCCCATCCCGCTCATCTCCCACGCTTCCCTTCCGCCTTCTCCGCTCTTCCTCCGCTCACCCCCCGCTGCTACCTGTCCCCCGCCTCTCGTTCCTCGCCCGCTCTCCTCAGCTCTACCATCCGGCCTCCTCCCGGCTTCCGCCCTGGTTCCCGCTTCGCTGCGCCACCGCTTTTTTTTTTCCTTTGGCGCCTCGTGGCCCGCGCGCCCCCTCCTCCCGCCCCTTCGTTCCTTGTCCCCGCGCCCCCGTCCGTCCCCGCCCGGTTGCCTGTTCGCCCCTGCGCTTGCCGTCGCCGCGCCGCTCTTGCCTTGTCGCCCTTCCCCGCCCCTGTCTCCGTCCCCCCCTCGTCCTCGTCCGCTCCTTTCTCCCCCCCGGCCCTTAACGTTTTCCTCTCCCCTCTTCCCGATTCCCCTTCTTGCCTCTTCCCTCTCCTCCTGTTTACGGGACTTTTTTTTCCCCCGTCACTACTGTCTCTTTCCACCCGTCCCCACTGCTCGGTGTCCCCCACTCTCTTGCCCGCTGCTCTTTCACCCCCCATCGCCGAACCGTCTTGTCGCCCCCATTGCCGCCTGCTCGTCCTTCGGTCCTGCCTCTGGGGCACCCCGCGGGGCCCCCCCCCGCTCTGCCCCCGCTCTTTCCATTCCCCTGCCCCCCCTCGGACTTGTGCCACGTGCGTCGTCCTCTCTCTCCCCACCCCTCCCGGCGGCGGCGGCCCCGCGCGCGCTGCCTCCTCCCTTTCCCCCTCGCCCCGCACTGTTTGGCACTTTTGCCCTTTTCCCCTCTCCTTGTCTCCCGCGCGGGGGCTTGGCCCCGCCTTGTGCGACCCGCTTCCCTTCCCGCACGTACCGCTCCGTCGGCCCTGTTTGCTCCCCTCCTTCTGCTCCGCTTGGTGCCCGCTCCTGGCCCTCGTGGTTGCCCCACGCGCCTTTGCCGTTTCCTCTCCCCTTCTTTGCCTTTTTCCACCCCCTCTTCCCGTCCCCCTTCTGCTCTTTACCTCTCCCCTCCTGTTCCCGGGCCGCTGTTCTCTTTCCCCCGTCCGTGCCTGTGGGCTCCCTGCCTCGTCCGCGTCCGCTTGGTGGTCCGTCTCCATTTGCGCCTGGTCGTTGCGCCCACGCCCGTTGTCCTGCCGCCTTCGCCTCGCCGGTTCGCCACCTCCCCCTTTGCTGTGCCTGCCTTGCTCTTGTGCCCCTTCACGCCTTTGGTGATTTAGTTTGCGCTCTTGTCCCCGCTTTTCCCCCTTACCCCCCCTCTGTCGCAGCTCGCATCGTCCCCCGGTCGTCCGCCTCGTGTGCCTACGCCCTTACTTACCATCGTCGTCTGCCGCCGTGGCTCTGCCGCCGCGCGCGTGGTCGCTGTCGCTCGTGGGTGATCGGTCCGTCCGCTCGTCCTCTCGTCCGTCCTGTCCTCGGTGGTCTGATCGTGTGGGCGCGTCGTTCGCCGCGTCAGTGTGCTCGTTCCTCTCAAGACGCCTGGGTGGGCTTTCTCGCGCGGCGTGCCCCCGCGGCCCCCTCTCCCCGTTCACCTTTCTCCTCTCCCGCCGACCCGGCCCCTTTCGCTTCTCGTTCACCCCTCCACCTCCCATCGGTTCCCCCCCCGCTTTTCTTGTTGTGCCCCGCCCCGGCCCCTTGCCCCCTTCCTCTTTCCCCTTCCGTCTAACGCGCCCCCCCCCACCTCCTCCCCGTCCCTTTGCCTTTTCCCCCGCCCCCCACTTTCGCCTCGCGTGGGTCCGTCTCCCTTGTCCCCTGCGTACAACCTCTGGTCGTGTCTGTTCCTCTGTCCCCTGTTTTGTCCCTCACCTTCTGGCGCCTTGCCCCCTCTCTCCCCACCCCCTTCCCTTTTGTCCTCTCCCTTTTGCCGCCCTCTCCCGCCACGTTTTCTTCCAGTCCCTCCCCGGTGACTTTCCCTCGTGCTTGCCCTTCCCCGCTTCTTCCCGCGATCCCCCGCCCCGCTCGTACCCGCGCTCGTCTTTCTGCTGCGTCTCCCCTGTCTCCCCTGTGGTTCGCCTCCCCCTTTTTTCCTCCGTCTTTTTTTTTTCTTTCTTTTTCGTCTTTGGTTGGTTTGCCTTTCTTCTCCCTAGTCTTCCCCTTCTATCTTCCTTTTTTTGGCCTTTTCTTGCTCAGTTTCCCCTTACTCTGTCGTCTTCACGCCGCCCCCCTGACCCCTTTCCCCTCCTCACCCTCCCCAGCCCCCTTCCTTCCCCCTTGTGGGTCCCCTACAGTTTCCCTCCCCTCTTTGTGCTTGGTTTTGTCCATGCCCCTGCGGCGCCCGTACCTGTTCCGTTGTTTGCGCGACTCCTCTTGCCTGTGTGTCCTTTGTCCCTTGGGTCGTCCCGCCCTGTCCCTTCCTTCCCCTGGTGTGCGTGTTGCCCCCTCGCTTACATGTCTGCCCTCCATCTGTGCCGCCCAATTCCTGCCCCTGATCTTGCTACCCTCTTTGCTTTGCTGTCCGGCTCTCTGTCTTTGTTTTTTGGTTGACTGCCTCCCTTTTGCCTCGCCTTTTGCCCGGTCCCGTCTCTCCTGTCTTCCCTTACATGAGTCCCCTCCATGCGGCTTTTCCCTCCGAAGTTCGCCCGCGTCGTGCCTCGGCCTCTTGTTCGCCCCCCTCTCCCCCTCTTCTCGGGCCGCTTTTCGCCCCTGTGCCCCGGCCCTTCACTGCGCTCGTCTCCGCCCGCTGCTGTCGCTCTTCCTCCGCCCTCTACTCGCTGCCGTCCGCTCTTTTTTTCCCCCCGACCTTCCCTAGCCTGTTTTCCCCTGTTCCACCTGTCCGTCGTCGCGGTCGTGGTCGCACCACCGCCCCGCCCCCTGTTCCTCCTACGCCTCCCCCCCCTTCCCGACGCCCCGTTTACGACTGTCCCGCTTTAGGCCAACCCTCCCGCTCGTACGTCGCTCGTGGTCCGGTGTGCTGGGCGCTTTCCGCACGTCTTTTTACCGGTTTTTTTTTCCTCTTCCGTTTGGCCGTCCTTTTCTTCACCATTTCCTTTCCATGTGGTCTTGTTCACTCTACATCTTTGCATTTAAATTAATAATAATAATAATGACAATTCTCACTCTCCAATGGTAAGGATAACCGAACTGGCATCCCCCCCCCCCCCGAATGCAGGGTCACCGGCTATTTGAATTCTGTACGTCGGATCGTTTAATTAGGGCAACCTAAACTATACGATGACCATGGGGATTTATTTATCACAAAACGTACGATGAATTGACGAATACGTATATACGCTCGTTTTTGTGTAATTAAACGGGAGCACGATAACGTAGATAGGGATAACAGTTCGTGAATTTTTGACTGGAGACCTTTCAATATTTATTCATGATGATCACGAGGATCGATTCTGAGAAAATTGAACGAATCGCAACGAGTTTGTGAATTTAAACGGTCCAGGAGACATAGAATTGGATCTAACATGACACGGGCCTAAGGGTGCAATTCAATGAATTTTGACCGAGATCCTTGCCTGAAGTGCTCTAAAAAAACAAAAGCGTTGGCCGTTGTCTTGTTTAGATCAAAAACGGCAGTTTGAGCTATTATGTTGAATAAATGAATGCTAACTAACGAATAATATGTATTTAAGTCAATGCTGGGAGCAAAGATGGAGGTACTTCAGCATATTTGAAGAGAACAAAATTCATGATTAATTACACGTTTAAAAATCTAATTGTCAAAACCAGTCTCCATTGTCTGAAAAATATCAGTGAATTCAGTCTCCGCGTTTTCCCTAGAATCATCAATGATTCTATCATAAAGCGGCCTTTTTGTTTGGGGTCTTTTCATGTTAATGTTCAATATTTTTCTCCACTGAAAATATTGCCGTCTCTTAAATGTGCGTGAAATTCGGATATTCATTTAATAGTTTCGTGTCATTGTGTAAACTAATAAAATGACTTTTGTCATATTTTATTACATTATCACCTGTGCTATAAAGAAGATAAACAAAATGGGAAAGGTCGGATTAGTAATAATTTACCGACCACATCACAGTCATGGAGGACTTAATTTGAAAAGGAAAAGAAATAAATATTCAATTTGAAACGTGATGTATATAATTTTATGTTTTCAACCTTGTTGACAGTTTTCTTTAACTATATGAAATATCTTATACTAGATTGGATATCCTAGCCTAATGTATAGAATATTAATGGCGAAAGTAAAACAATGTGGTAAACGTAATCAAGTCCAAAAAACATATATTACAAATGAGTTGTAGAGCACACGAACCTCCGACAAAAGCGAAGGCAGGACCGAGGTGCCATGGAAGGATAAGCATCCCTGGCACCTGGTCACACCCGCCGTGAGCCCATAGTCTGGAACAAAGTAAACGGTTACCCGTGCCTCAAATCTAAGTACGAAAATGGCTAGTCAACAAAGGACATTGAAACAAATCAGTCAGACATAATGACTTAATTGATAATTTGTAAATCGCAAAACAGGGGCCTTATAAGCGACCCGTAGAAATTGCTAATGATGATTTTAACCGAGATTCAACTTTTTGGTTAGTAGTGGACCTGCGCTGTAAAAAGTTCTCATACGCATGACATGCCAATGAGTATCGAATAACTGAGAGATCCATACACACAATAAGCAGGTGACGTAGTGGTACATTACTACATAGAAGAGGAAAAGTTTTAAGATTTGCAATATAGTCAAATCTCACGTTTATCTATGATTAGTTTGTCAGTCTGCAATTAGAAGTCCAGATATTAAGTAAAATATCCAATATATGAAGAAGATTCTGTGGTGTCCTTTTATTCGAGTCAGTCAGGATATAATCAATGACATAATTGTGAAAAATTATGAATTGTTAATTGAATAAAGAACATCGCTATATACCTAATGTAAGGTGAAGGACCAACGGAAGCTTGTTTTTTTGTTTTTTTTTTTTTTTATCCCGCAACAGTTTTTGAAGAAAGTCTACACTCGTATGAATATAAAAAAAGGTCTGCTCAAAGGGGGCGCAATTAGTGCCTGATAGGAATATCCAACAGAATTGTTGAAGACAGGTCTCCCAAAGACTACAAAAATATTATCTATAAAGAAACCCAAGCAATGCTCTTGATATCTACTCCAGAATAACTATTGTGGGTTATCAGAGGGTGGTTCTGACATATGTTATCTTGTTTCCCAAACGAACAAAACTGTATTTTCAGGGTGCGCGTTTTTGTTCAAAATGCCAGTTATCACTTATTTGAAAATATGCCTAATTTAATTTTAATCGTGATGAAATTGTTGTTATAAAGTGTGGAGAAATCAATATGTTTGATGGAGTCAATTTTAGAAAAGAATCTCGTGACGAAGTTTTTTAGAGTTTTTTAGGAATTCCACATTTGATTGACACCACTTCTGGAATAAGTAGGTGAAGTTGAACTCTTTAAAGTTCTGTGAATAATTTTCTAGCTTCGATTGTTTCAAGAGAAAATATAAATCATACTACCAATTATAGACGTTTTTTGCAGTATAACAATTACCAAGGGTTACTTGTTGTATAGATCCCGCATCGAAAGATGCAGTACCTATTATAGTTTTCAACTTGTCCGCCAACAATTTCGTCGTGCTTAAACTCAAAACCCTATGACAACTAATAGAGGTGAATGTGATAATTATTTCCCACTCCGGTTGTTTCAAGAAGAGATATAACGTTTTTGCAGTAATCATGTAACCAAAGGCCTTTGTTTATTAAGGGTCCCGCAATCGATTAGCATGCAATATTGTTTGGAGAAACTTCCATTTTTCCAAGAAATTTAAAAATTTTTGCAAATCACATTTGTGAAACACTAAAACTAAAATCTATAGTAAAAACAGTTGTTATTGAATTGAAAATTTGCACACTTATTTACACCTAGGTAGATCCGTGTGTTAAACATTGCCTCAGCTGGCCCTTGCTGAACGTCGTTGTCAAGTGGGTTCTAGTTTTCGTCTCCTGTGTTTCCTCGTAATGATCTGAGTTAGAAGAAGATCGCCGTACTCCCAGTTGTATTCGTAAGAGGCACCTAAATGGGACCGTCCTTAGAAGAGACCCGCAAAAACCTGCGATCCTCGTATCACAAAAGGTGGAGTTCGGAATGCCAACTATAGTCACTAAAGTACAACTATAGTTTTAGTTTGCCGAAAGTGGACGAGTCTAGTCCGATCTAGAATGTTCAGCTATTCTACCGCGTACTAGTGGTCTATGGTTCAAGATGGCGGACAAAAATTGTATAATGCGGCAGGTTTCTGCAACAGAGCATAGTTGAGATTTGAAAGAATATTATGACCAATATTACAATAGGGTGCGTGTTTTTTGTAAATCTTGGTTCATTCACATATATTTTCAGCTACTGTTTTTATAATTTAATCTTTCCCATAGCGTGTAAAAATATGCAACCAATTCGAGTTTTTTACCTGGAAGAGGCAATGCTTGACAATTGCAATAAAGATAAAAGCTACTTAAAATTAATTTCGGGGAAATTTGCGACCTCGGAGAAACACGGGTAACGAAGGTGAACCAATTGTAGTTGTTCAATTTATTCGAATACAATTACATAAATTTTTCAAATGCCACAATCGGAATAATACGTTGCAGAAATGGAGCAAATTTTCACATTCGATCTGTTGAAGACGGCCATGATTTTTTTCTCGAACTAAACTAACTTTCGTTCGACTGTTGCACTAGTTGACTAGACATGCCGTACGACTAAAACCCTCCGGCATCTAGACTATAGTTTAACACACGATAAAACTCCACCATAA
>CAJDSM010035586.1:0-15240 GCA_903981925.1 Ostrea lurida | reverse complement strand
GTGGCCCCGGGGTACCATGGGGCCAGATCAAAGTTTTATTTGTGAATATATAGGGAAAATCTTTCAAAAATTTTTTCTCAAGAACCACTGGGCCAAAAAAGCTGAAATTTATATAAAAGCTTCCTGATATAGTGGAGATTCAAGTTCAAATCATGACCCCCAGGGGTACGATGGGGCCACATTAGGGGATTAAAGTTTTACATGTGACTATATAGGGAAAATCTTTAAAATTCTTCTTTTTTAAGAATAAATAGGCGAAGAACCACTGGGCCAGAAAAGGTGATATTTATACGAAAGCTTCCTGATATATTGGAGATTCAAGTTTGTTCAAATCATACCCCCTGGGTGTATGGTGGGGGCCACAATAGGGGATCAAAGTTTTACAAGTGATTATATGGGGAAAATCTTTAAAAATCGTATTTTCAAGAACCAATGGACCAGAAGGAAACAATATTACCTAAAAGCGTCCTGATATAGAGTAGATTCAAATTTGATCAGATCATACCCCCAGGGTAGGGTGGCGGCCACAATAGGGATCAACGTTCTTCTCCAGAAACCACTGGGTCAATTTTATAGGAAACTTGGTACAAAATCAGCCTTTGGTGAAGGGGCAAATGAAGGACCAGGCCCCCATCAAAGGGGAGATAATCACAACATTGCAAAAATAATGTGACACAGTCAATATTTCTTGAACTATTTAAGATACAGCTTTCATTCTATGTACATAGATTTCTTATGGCAAGATTTTTCATTTTACAACATGACCTTTGGCTTTACAAGAACAGCAACATGGTGTTGGTCATATCGGTGTTGAGAATGTATTCTCAGTTATGTTATGATCCTTTTGGTAATAATATGGGGTGAACATGTTCACAGGAATAAAGATTGATGAAAATTCTTTTTAGAATCACCACTGCTGAGCCAGGGCCAAGGTCACTCAGGTGAGTGATGTGGCCCATGGGCCTCTTGTTTTATTTTTTGGGAGAGGGCTACAACTCCATAGGATCTTCGTAATGGTACAGATGCAGGAGTTAAAAAAAAAAACAACAATTTCATTTGCTGGATTTCTTGACGTAAATAAACAAATTGTGACATGATACAAATAAATTTATAGCCTGCAACTTACGATTTTTTTTAGGCTGTAAACAATTTCCATATATTGCAATCGACGAAGAATTTGGCATGTGAATGAAATTAAAAAAAAAAACCCACCTTAATTAGACATGCCCAAGTAAAATGTAGGTGCCCTAGCTTATTGATGTAAACAACCTTATAGATAAATACGCGGCGCTTATATTATACACATGTAGATTATTCATTAAAATATTTTACACCATTACAAAGATCCTATGGAACTGTAGTCCTCTCTCGAAAATGTCAGGGGGGGGGGGGGGTGGGGGATCGGCGAATCGGAAATGCGCTACGAATATTCTCGGTGTTATTTGTTTTCTGAAATTCTATTGGCTTAAAGAATTACAATCAGAACGGGTTTACCGTTATTTTCTCTTTTATTCATAACCCATTCATTTCTGATACAAGACCAGTAATAAAACAACATATTATTATATTCTTATTCGCTCTGCTCAGTCCAATATAAATCATTTAAAATAATAAACACAAAATCAGGAGGAGCGAAGCGCTCAATGAAGGGCATTTATTCAAAAAATACATATCATCAAAGTTCATCACATCCTAGTCACAATGTCATCACTTTTCCTGTAAAGAGAAATATATGTACATGTATATTATCGATATGCATATTTATACCCCCCGCAAACAAGTTGTGTGGGGGGGGGGTATATAGGAATCACTCTGTCTGTCCGTCTGTCTGTCTGTGCATAACTTCTTTGTTTCTTGAGGTAGGCATACCATATTTGGCATATGGGTGTATCACTATTAGACGATGTGTCGCGTATATTGATGACCTCTGTATGACCTTGACTTTGACCTCAAAATCAAAAATATCAGTTTTTTAACATGAAGTCGTGTCCGGCCATAAATTCTTTGTTCTTTGAGGTAGGCATACCATTTTTGGCATATGGGTGTATCACTATGAGACGATGTGTCGCATATATTGATGACCTCTGTAATACCTTGACCTTTGACCTCGAGATCAAAAATATCAGTTTTTTTAACATGAAGCATGTCTCGGCCATAACTTCTTTGTTCTTTGCCATAGGCATCCTGTATTTGGCACATGGATGCATCATCATGCGATGATGTGTCATGTACTCGTTTGTTTGTCTGTCTGTCTGTTTGCGTGTGTTAATTCATATCTAGGCCATAACTTTGTTCTTTGATGTATGCATACATATCTAGCATATGGGTGTATCAATATGAGAGGATGTATTGCATACTTTCATGACCTATATGTGACCTTTGATCATATGACCTTGACTATTCACCTCAAGTCAAAGGTATAAGTTTTCTAACATGGATTAGTGTATCACCATGAAAGGATGTATCACTTACATTCATGACCTCTGTATAACCTTGATCTCAAGGTCAAACTTATAGGTTTTTTAACATGGATTTGTGGCCGGGCTATATTTTCTCTGTTCAAGCTTCAGTGACTCAAGTGAGCGTAAAGATATGTGGGTGGCGGGGGTATCCTTTGTGAGTTTTACTCACAGTATTTCTAGTTGTTCATGTAAAGGGCGGGAGGGGGGTGTTTACTGCCCGGTAATTGCAGCCTTCGAATGACCAACACTTCCACGTGCTAACTACCTGTATCCGTTCATGAATGGAATCATCTGACCGTATCATCACTCACCTAATCGAACACGTGAAAACTCCTCGTTGCACATAACTTTTTAATATCGTATATACTGACCTATTACATGCATTCTCTGTACCATTTATTTGGTTTATGAGAAATAAATGAACTTGAACTTGATGGCACGCAGGGCTCTATTTTCTGCGCTACGAATCTTTTTGTCGTCTTCAGAATCCGAGGCCTAGTCGTTGCATTCATATTCATGGACGTTCCTCCAACCAGCTGGACTGGCATCAGCAATGCGTATCAATTTGTTGCGGTGCGTGAGCTTGGCACGAATGGAGCGAACTTCTTTCCTTGTCCCCGGACTTGAACACACAAGGTCCGAAAGGCTGTCCAAGTCTTCAATAAGATCCTCGTTGAATTCGTACTGTGCGCGGTTTCCTTCCCCTTTGAATTTTGTTGTTGATTTTTCCTTTAGCTTTTTAGAAAGAGACTGGGCATTTACTTGTTGCTCAGATAGAAGCTGTTTTGACAAATTGCTGAATTGGTTGTTTATAGCAGTCTGTATCAAATTAACAGCATCAGAAACACCGAAATTTTCACCAGTCGTGATTTTTGCAGTACCAAGGTCCTGGTCCATAGGCTCCGCAGAGTCTTCGAGTAATTTCTCGGCCTCGCGTTCTGAATCAGACATTTAGGCAATGGGATGGAGTGGAAGCAATGCGTGTTAACTGCCCGGTATTGAGCCTTCAAATGACCAACACTTTCACGTGTTAACTACCTGTATCTGTTCATGAATGGAATCATCTGACCGTATCATCACTCACCTAATCGAACACGTGAAAATTCCTCGTTGCACATTACCACGAAATGTAATAATATTACCAATTCAGTAAAATGATAAATTCATCTCTAAATGGACTAGCAACGACACACAGCAGCTTTAATGTTTTAACAAAACATAGTACTATAACAATATGTAATACAAGTAGGATTTATTAAAAAAAAATTAAGCGTGTTGTCAGCTCTACGTGTCGTCATAAACTGACTTTAACAGAGCTACGAAATTAGAATCGGTTCTATTAAACCGCATGACTGAACATACCTATGAAGGTATTCGAAATGAAAACTTGAAATATCCGGAATAATCCATTCATTAATATTACCAAGTAGAAATTGATTTCTTAACTATCTAATTCGTTCTTCATTCGAAGGAAATCACATTTGGTATGTGCAAAGGAAAGTAACTCTTAGTAATATCGTAATGCCTCAACAACTAGCCAAGTCTTCAAATAAAATATTTGAGGCAATGTTTATTATACCATAGACGATTGCTATTTCTTTTATTTGAAATAATAAAATGAAATATTGCGACATACCGATTTTCGATTATTCCGCGATAAAATATTTACACTCGAGCTCATGAAGTCGGTGCTGATGACAGTGGGGGTATATATTATGTTCTAGAGCCTGACACAGTCAACACTGTGCACCCAAACTACCTGGAGCGATCGAGTTGGAAGTGCTGATGCCCTCGCAGCGTGTAAGAAATGCGGTTTGCCCCTAATTCATTAAAGGACACATCACATGTTTTCAAAATATGCAAAATTATATGCATAATGTCTTTCTTATAAACATAATTAATCATAAGAAATATTGCGATGATTCATCACAATACGAATTTAAATCTACGCCCCGATTGCAATATAAAATTTCGTTATAGTTAGGTAGTTTTGTGATACAGTAACGTCTCCTGTGATCTTCGATCAGCTGATTGTGAAAGTAGTGCCAGATATCTTTTATTCTGACCAAACCCGGCTAACCGCTACAATTTTCCCTCCTTCAGTGTCTTCACACCTTCACAACATAAACCCAGGACCGTTTTAACCTCGGCTGGCCTACACTACAGCACCAAATGTAACAGGGAGAAAATGAACGGACCAGGCCAGGTTCGAACCCAAGACCCCTGAATCTCTAGTCAGGTGCTCTACAAACTGAGTTATCTGGCCGTCGGCTATCAAACACAGCTATAATACGTATCACAAGATTAGAATTTCGTTGCTTTCAAATTCCAAATTTCGCAAAATATTTCACTTAAAACACATTAAAAGTCAAATTAGGCTGTGGGGCGATAGCGATGATTACTTAATTACTTCGATTATAATTCACGATACTTTTTTCACCTAGTTTGATCGAAACTCCTCCAAATTTTATCAGCCCTCGTTCGTCTAATAGATTTAAAGCATAGGTACAGATCTATATTTATATTCCTCTGAAACGTAAACTAATTAGTTTAGAAATAAATATTTGATCCATTTATTTTTAATCAAATAATCGAAGCCCATAGAAGTTGGAGAACAAAGTAACCCACTAAATGATGAGAATTTTCCAGATCTGACGCTCTCAGCAATGTAAAAGTACTTTTAAGGAGAAGGTTTATATATAGGGTTAGCCTGTTACAAGTAACCCTTATTACATGTATGTTTCACTTGAAACAAATTTTTACACAATTAATAGGAATTTAGTATTTAACTCATTTGATTATTGCTTATTGTACCTAAAATATGAAGCATTTGAATGAATAATTACATGTTTTGGAGAGAAAAAATGTGGCGCGATTTTGGAACACTAAAAATTTGCCATTTGGCGCGTAAAGAAATTCACCAAGTTGCATGCGTTGAATGAAATTACACCTTATTAAGAAAAACACGCCAAAATGTTGCAATGATAAAATAATCCTGATATACTGTTGAAAGAAGTAATAGATTTGGATTTATGTGCGGTTTGCGTATGAATTTTTGTGTGGCATATGAGTGATGTGGTTTTGCGAGGTTTTTAAAACGGAAATCAGCCGTGAGTAAGGTTTCGAGGTTTTGGGCAGTGACCAACAAAGAAAGCAGTGAAGTTTGATCTTCAAATTTTTATTTGAATATTTGACTTCTTGTTTGTAATTTTCTGATTATATTTTGTAGACATTTAACCAGATTCAGATGGGAGTCTAGTTTCAATTTGTAATTTTGTGAATTTCGGAGGACTCTGTTTATTGTGCATATTGGTTTGTTATTACATGTATTAAAATGAAATGGTCACTGCGCCTAACAGTTCATAATTCGGTGTTAATTTTATTATTTAACAGAGAGGGGTACACATATTTGAATGTGCTAGTTTGTGTATATCACACGAAAGTTTATGAGCAGCATCAAGCACAATAAATATTTTATGTTCGTTTGAACATGGTGAACTTAGAACATAACTGGCATGTCCTTTTCAAAATATCGACAAATACAGGTACAGTATGTAGAATCGTCGGAGGTGTGGGGTGGTTTCCTCACCTCCATTTTAAGCAAGAACATTAGTTGTTACTTTGTAGTCCCCCCTATTTAGAGGAGTATGAACATTATCAGTAAAATTATATTTTAATGAAGTAGTGATAGTAGATGATTAAAGTAGCATAATCTGTATTTATACGAAAAATTAAATCTTTAAGATTTTTTTCTTCTATGGATACATCTAATAAAGTTATGCTTTCATACGTAATTACAACATTGAAAGTAAAAAGATACACAAGAACAAAACACTAGCTTCTAATTTATTATTTATATATATTACCATCCTATGAAAAATAACAAAGTCGCCTGGGATGTAGGCATGCGCAGTACTGTATTATTGTCACATGACCTTTTTCTCTTTGTTAACAATAGTATACTAATAACATGTCATAAGTATCTAATCATATATTTTTGCATTTACAGTTCAGAAATACGTCTAATATAAGCTATTTACTACAACATTTCAAGCGTGATTTTGAATTCTACTTCCATATAAGGAGATCGTGTCACTGACGTTCATCTCTTTCCATTTTAGAACCGCCACGTTGTAGACACGTTCGTCTTTTTAGGCTTATTTCTCGCTGGTTATTTACATTTTGACCGGGCAGATTTCGTGTTAACATTTTTTACCGTTTATATATTTGGTTTCCTTGAAGAAAAATTCAAAAGATGAAGATCATGCTACTTTAACATGCCCCTACCACCAACATCCCAAAAATTCACACAAAGTTCAGTGTTTCGACAAAACAAGGGTTTAAAAGAGGTGAATCAGGTATTTTGAAAAGATGTGAAAATCTGGGATTGTAGAACAAGTCGGTCACAAGAGATATTGCCGTTGTGGAATAACAAAATCAATTGTGAAATTACAAAATCAATAAACAATTTAAGCATAGAGATCTTGGGTACATTGTGCCTGCACATAATGATAAAAGAGAGTGAGAGAGAGAAAAAAAAAGAATGTGTTTTATTTCAAGTTGTAATAAGGGCATCCCAGTAGAATATTGTGTAATTGTTTTACTTCTTATGTTAATATTATGTATCGCAAGATGTCTGATGTTGTATGAATCTGAATAATTAGAGTTGTGCAATCTAAATCGCTATTAACATTAATCATGTTGATTACTAATTATTGACATAATGACTTTGCCGAAATATGAGCTACGAAAGCAATCACTACCTATTTATACGTCTCAGGTTTGACGCAGTCAGTCCGAGGCTCGAACTTACGACCTTCCGATCACGAGGCGAGAGCTTTACCACTGAGCCACCACCTGAAAGCTTCCTGGTATGGAATAAGATTAAAATTATTCGGATCATGGTCCCTGGGGGTAGGGTTGGGCCACAGTAGTGGATCAAAGTTTTACACATGAGTGAAACAAAAAACAAACAATCAATCTGGTTAAATGGACCTTGAGAGGGGGATTTTTAAAGATTTTTTCTAGATATTCGCATTTAAAACTTTGACCCTATATTGTGGCCAATCCTACCCCCGGGGATGATGATTTGAACAAATCATGAAGGATTTGTAATAAGCTTGGTTGACTTTGGTCCAGTGGTTCTGGAGTTTGAAAAGTTTACAGACAGATGGACAACCGGTGATCAGAAAAGATCACTTCAGCTTTTTGCTCAGGTGAGCTAAAATCGTTCAAGTACCAGCAAGAATTTCATGTTTTAATAATTGTAAATAAATTTTACAGGATAATGATGATGAGTACGATGATGATGAACATATTCCACCCTATGACTTCCATGGACCGACAATAAACTCCTTCAAATCCATCTTTGTCA
The DNA here is from genome assembly GCA_903981925.1 of Ostrea lurida. Taxonomy (NCBI): domain Eukaryota; kingdom Metazoa; phylum Mollusca; class Bivalvia; order Ostreida; family Ostreidae; genus Ostrea; species Ostrea lurida. The sequence continues at coordinate 7,404 of CAJDSM010035586.1, read as the reverse complement.
CTGACTCTCGAGCTTTTGTCTTCTTGAATTGTTGATTTCTGAATTTAGATGATGCAGTAGTATTTCGGTTTTCAGACGTTTCAACCGTATTCACACCGAATTTTGCAAGAGAGTCAGTTGTTCTATTATCACATATGATACTTATTCCGGAATCTGACGAAAAACTGTTTTTCGTATCCGATTTTGAAAAATCTTTTCTTGAATCCTTTTGATTAGTCTTCTGATTCTTTTCAATCCCTTTCCTACTCTTCCTCCAGTCCATATATTTCGCAACAACGTTGCTTCTTGGAGGTTTTGTTTCAGAAAAGGCTGCAGTGTTGTCCTGAATATCGTAATTGTCGGTTTGAATTGCAATTTCTGATGTTGAAACATGTTTTGCTATATAGAATGGTGCACTCGGGGTTTTAGCGGCGTATGAAGAGACTCCTGTAGATTCTATGACGGTATGATCCATTTCTTCTATAACAAGTGGCGCCTCTGCAGACATTTTGTGCCTCGTTGATCGTGAATCGGACAAATTTGTGAGAGCCGAGTCTTCTAAAATCCCAGAATCCGATCTCATTTCTGAATCAGATTCGTTGTGCACTACAGCGCTTGCCGTGCTACGTGTTTGTCTACTCGATTTCACAGAATTATTCCTTTTGTATAGTAATCCCGGCGTAGACATCGCCGACCGTAAATCAGTGTCGTAATCGACATACCGCACAGTGCCTTCCGGTCCAGGAGAACTGTGGTTCGAATGTAAATTACGACAACCTTTATTCGTCTCCATTTGTGACTCCTCATCTGGTTGACATTCTCCTGTTGATTCTTCTGGATTTTCATTTCCGTCTTCGTTTTCGTCTGTTTCTCGCCCACGAATCCTATCAGCTAATTCTTGAAAAGGTTTATTTTCCTTAAGGTATCGTCTGCATTTGTAGCAACAATATATACATGCACAACCTCCGTATACTATCACCATTACAGGAATCACGACGAACATCGCTAAGTTGTTGGACTCGGAAAAGAGGTCCTCCTCTGAGGAACTACTAGTAGCATTAGTATCCCGACGAAGTCGACTTAAAATGCCGTATCCGTTATCCATATTTTATCCTGTGTATTTCAACGGATTATCTGTCTACATTGAAGGGCCTTGCGTTGTCAGTTGATCCATTTTACATTTCCAATTTCGAAAACACCTGCGAAGAAAAATTGCAAATTCTATTCAAAGTTATTCAAGTATGTAATACAATTCAATATTTAAAGTATTCCAGCATGATTTGTAAATCGTTTTGGGGGGAAATATAGTCTGAAATGTACTTTATGCCGAATAAACATCACTTTGACATCAAACTTCCAATTCGATCAATGATATTGAAGGAAGGAGCTGTCAGGGTGTTATAACATGGTGACAGAGAATCCCGGACTTAACCATTGACTTAGTGGTAAGTCTCCAAGGAAGACAGATGTTTCGCCTGCTCACACTCTCCTATCATCTACACCTCTTCGACACAATATTATCATTTAAAGTATCATCCATGGCAAACAAAGTATAATATTATGTTTTTGTCAGAATTCAGTTCGTTCAAGTTTACAGAATGAAAATGCAATATCCTAACATGATGAATTAGATGAAAGATGATAATGTTATGAGATGCCATTAGCGAGTTCTTCGCTAGAGATTCTATTGCAATAAAGACAAACATTATCAGATTTATGTCAAAAAATTACAAGTTGTGTCAAACAGGACGATATAGATGAGTGGGCAGATTGGAAACTGTTCGTTACCACAGACTCACAGTTGTCCATTACTGATGCTCTCTGTGCCAATCAGGAAGGCGGCCTGTAGTGGTTTCTGGAGTGATAAAATGGTGACAGAAGATTGGGTCATCGCAGTGTAGAATGAATCCATTCAAAAAATTAGTTGCGTCAAACAGGAAGTTGACATGCGGCAGATTGAGAAACTTGCGTTACCACGATACAGTTGTCCATAATGATGCTCTGTGCCAATATCTGGAAGCTGGCCTGTTGTGGTTTCTGAAGTAGGATGACAGATATAGTTCATGTTGAAAATATTCAAAGTTCGCGTCAAACAGGAAGTTCGACATGTGGCAACTGCGAATATCTGCGTTACACACGGATACGTTCCATACATGATGCTCTGTGCAATATATCAGGAAGTTGGCCTGTGTGGTTCTGAGAAAAATGTGACAGAAAATTTGGTCTATGTTAAAATATTCAAGTTGCGTCCAAACAGGAGTAATTGACATGCGGCAGATTGGAACTGGCGTTACACGTAATACGTTGTCCATACTTGATGCTTCTGGCCAAATATCAGGAAGTGGCCTGTGTGGTTTCCTGAGAAAAATGTGACTGAAATTTTTGTGACGCGCGACGCGACGGACGAGACTAAAGTGATCCCGTAATATGTAGCCTCCGCTAAGCAGCAGGCAGGCGACACAATAACCACATCATGTAAATGTTTATAAATGTTCAGTGGCGGATTTTGTTGGTTTTTGGTTTGGTTTTTTTTTTTTTAAAGCTACTGTCCTTGTATCACACAATGCAATGTCCCCCCTTCCATTTTCTCTGTTGGTTTTTTTTTTTATTATTATTATTATTTTATTATGAATATGAAGTATTCATTCCCTATATATTATCATTGCACTTTGTGTGATATATATTATCTTTTTCATAATATTGAGATATTATCATTATCAGTTGTAATTTTTCATTATTTATTATCATGTGGACGTTACTTTGTACCTTTAAGGGGACATTTTTTCGGCGACTTGCAACAAATCCCACCTTTTAAAGGTGTAAAAACCAGAGCGATATTCATTTTATTGACTTAATTTTTGGCGATTAGCTATAAGTCGTTATACTGATATAAGTACAACTAAGACGAGAAAAATAAGTCGTTCAATGCATAAAAATAAAGACTTATTGAGTTTAAAATTGACGTTATATCGACTTCTTTTTATCGACATAAACAACAAGGTGTGCACCGTAAACTTTTCCCGTAGATGACAGTTAGTGGCATTAACACGTTTTGATAACAAGATACCGATTTCATAGTCATGCTGATTATTTCCTGGCAAGTCGACATAAAGCCCCAGTCACACTGTCACGTTTCTGGCATCCCGTTTTACAAACGTACATGTAGCAGCACCGCTATATACGTAGGAAATCGTATGGATACGTAAATGAAACGTCTTTATACTATTAGTTATATGGATTCTTGGCAGGCTTGGCATAAGGGTTATATGGATCTTCATATTCCCTGGTCAATGTTTATTAGTTCTCCTCCGAGCGCGTCAGGCGAGGGAGAATATATATCTTTGACAGGGAATTATGAAGTCTAATACCCTGCAGAATTGTCATATAACGGAATGTATGTACTACGTGCAAGAAGGCAATCATATGTGAAAACGAACCAATCGATAATGAGAGAGGAGGCAGAGCCCTGCGAAAAAGCAGAAGTGAAAAGTTGAGTGATGGAAAATCTTTCGTTCATGTGCAACTTTCGTAGTATTTATGAACTAATACTTTGAAAAAGAGGCATTGTTAATTTCAATTCTCTGAATTTGTCAAAAATTGGCGCTGTTCCACATTGAGGCGATTTTAGAAAAATTTCTGCGTTCGTATAAGAATATGAAAAGCTATTTCGGGGGGTAATTGAAATCTTCAGGACCATTTGTCTGTGCAAGTTACTAGTATATTCATGCATGTCTCTGAGAAAAAATCTAAAAATAGTCGCGTACACCACCTTAGAAGACCGTTATCTTTTATGACGTCACCAGTATAAAATAAATAATCACTCGTAAACCCTTTTAATGAATGCTACCACTGTATTGCTTTACAATTCATGCCTTGTGTATAGATAGACTGACTGTGTGTCGATTAACGCAGTTTACCTGGGTCTGACATTCCTTTATAATTAGTTGTTATTTACTCATTAGCGGAGTTTGTGTTAATTAAATCTCAAATCAAAGTAATGTAAAATATAAGTAATTATGTAAATATTTTGCAAAGCCGTAAATAGTTTAATTAAAAATTTTGTTAGTGAAATCATATTCACTTATGAGGTGGATGAAATGATGCATTAAGAGATAGGGAAACAAGATTGTTCTCGAACCTGTGGAAAACTACGTGATAGCGTGGGCGCTTTGTGTATAGCCAGTACTGGAAGCTCATTTGTACTTCTGCCCATTCTAACTTTCTCTGAACAGCGGTATGTCGATGCATAGCGCCACTATGTACACGGCGCTTGTACGTCCCAACAAAATGCTTCGTCTTAATCACATATGTTCTTCTTGCTATGAAATAAGTGAGTACATTGGCTATATACGTAGATTTAAAAGTATCCTCATCAATCGATCGACTATGCTGTCGACTTCCTTTACCCATCCTAATATACGGGATGCAAGTAGTGAAAGTAATATACGGAAAAAACCGATTTTAAAGCTAATTCATAAACGCAGATCGTTACCTATAAAAACAGTTAAATTACAAACCAGATTTACAAGTTCACTCGGCGTGGGCGGCATTTTATAAATAATTGAATCCTGTAGAAACTGCTTATCGCATGCGTAAACATGACAACGGACTTCCACTGTTGTAGTGATTACTGTGGCTATCGCAGGATCAGTTTCCTTCATCGATCCCGATTTTTATATTGGTCCCCCTTGCCTCCAATTATTACTACGTTTGGGGCCAAACAATAACGTAAAAACAAACTAAACCTTTATAACACTAGCTAACCTGAACGATGAAGACCAGAACAAGGCCGTAATAATCACGAAGCTGTATGACTAAAGAAGCCTAAAACGTATAATAGATTCCTTACTTTGTTCGGGGTAGGATAAACGCGGCATTTAATTAATCGTGGAAGACGTAATGGATCTCTATGACAAGTTCAAAACACCAATTTACCGATATAGAAAGTAACTTAACTAAACACCAGGAGTAAACGCGCTCCTACTATTGTTGAGTCTATGACGTGGATCAATTAACGTCAAAATCTATAGGTAGTAATTATACGATGGACGATAACAGGATCCAATCAAACTTACGTATTAAAACGTATAAAACATCTTATTAATAAAAACACTACATATACATATAAAAATCGAGATGAATCACCCTACACTACGAATAGTAAACGTAAAACAAACTCAGGACCTAGTTAAACGTACGAACCATTATTCAAAATACGGGCACACATTGTGTCACGCAGAACGTTGATGGTGTAGTATCAATAACGCTATGAATAATCCATTAGATGCCGAGAAAACGTGACAGTCGTGAACTAGGCTTTAAAAGATCTGTCAGTCATCTATAAGAAGATCTGCACAAATCGACATATAAGATCTGAAAAAGTCGACAATAAGATCGACAAATCGACAATATACGATACAAAAGGCGAAGTTTAACATTGTGTCAAACGTAATTCAATAATCCATAAATATTCATACAAAATCGAGTGTAGGGCAACACGGGACCTCCGACAAAGCGAAGGTAGAGATCAGTGCCATGGAGGAGTAAGCATCCTCTGCTGACCGAGTCACCACCGCCGTGAGCCCTTTAGTCTGACATAGTTCGACATAACATCTGTCAAAGTCGACATGAAGATTGCGACAAGACAACATTATATGAAGATCTGCACACCAGATATTCGGATCCAACGTTCCGGGGAGCGATCCATAAGCGCGCGGAGCAAATTGTAAAAGAAAAAAAACATCGTTCTAGCAGGTAGAAAATAATCTTATTTTTCTATATACTTGACAATTTTTCCTGATGACAAAGTTATATTTTATGAACTTAATGCAATGTTTAAGCTTTAATTCTAAACAATCGCCAAAAAAATTGATGAAAGATAATGACAGTAGCACAACAATGAACTAATTTCAAAAATCCGAATTTTAAGTTAAAACAACAATAGCATAAAAGTGACTGCACTACGCTTGGGTCCTTTTTTTGCGTATGAAATGATAGATTGATATATCCCTAATTTATTGTTCAAAAGTTCGAAACCAAAGTCCCACCCGTCGCTTCAAAAATTTGCGAAGCTCATTGAAGGGGTAGAAAAATTTTTGATCCATAAACCACGGAGCACTTATTCACTTTATGATCCAATAACCGCGGACGCTTTTTAGTCTATTCTTTCAACATTCAAACAGTACACTAATGGTTCTGGAAGACGTATATGTTTGTTCCAAAACATTTTTTTGTTTTTTAAGAAAATGGGGATACTGAATAGTACACAACAAAATTCTCAAAAAGTCAAAAACGTAAGTTAGACAGGCAGAAAAGAACATAAATTCCCGAAAAATGGTTTACACTCAAGGCTGTCCGCCAGAAACGGTATATCAAATTGAAAATTTAAAGGAAACAATATAAAAAAAAAATTTTAGCTTCACCGTGTAACGTTAAATCATAGGAAATTATAGACGTCCACAAAGAAATGACGTCGACAGCTGTGTTGAGACTAACTAATAGAATCCTTCATTAGTACGAGTGTGGGATAGTGAAATTCCACCGAGGGGACAGATTCGCAGTCTAGGACGAAGCTTTGCCGATCGCTGAGTACAGCGGAATGTTCCAGTAACTTTCTCCTACGAGGTGGATTCCCCTATTGTCCAAAGAGTAAATGTATATCGAAGGAATTATTTTTCTCACATTTTTATCACTGATTAGTGCGTAAAATAGGGAGCTATTGAGGAAATTACACAATTATCAATGACTTTATTTAAATCTTTAAAGCCAAAAAACTAATTAGACATGCAGTAAAGAGATCTCGAAAATGGTTTACACTGTCGTGTAAACTGAAAGAAAAAAAAGTTCCAAGGTCGTCCGCCAGAAAGCTCTATCAAAATTTTGAAAATTGAACGAAACAATATAAAATGTTATGCTTCACCGTGTAACGTAAATCATAGAAAATATATGACGTCTACAACGAAATGACGTCCAGATCAGCGTGTGATACTCGAAAAATCTACATCGCTGCTCCTCACATGGGTAAGTCGGTTCTCACTACTGGTGAAAAATGTGAGAGAAGAAAAGATCTCACATGGGTAAAACTGGTATTTACAACTGGTGAAAACGTAAGAAATAATTATCATTTAATTTATTTTAAAGTAGCATAATCTATATTTATACGAAAAATTAAATCTTTCAGATTTTTTTTTCTATGTACAAATACATTAAAATATATAGTATGCTCTCGTACGTAATGACACATTGAAAGTAAAACAAATACACAAAAACAATCTAACATCACTTTTATTTATAATATTTACCAACCTATGAAAAATATAACAACATTTAAGTCGCTGGGATGTAGTCCTATGAATGCGCAGTGCTAGTTATTATAAGATTTTCGATGCTATTAACACATGGTCTTATCCTCCATATTGCAGTCAA